>JAJQKJ010002576.1:0-184421 GCA_029574335.1 Rana kukunoris
GGGGCTAACACCTTTGTGAATACCCCCGCGGAGAGCGCTGTTTGCCAACCCGAAAGGGAGGGCTACGAACTGGTAATGGCGGTGATGTATCATAAACCGAAGAAAACCTGTGATGTGCCGGGTTAGATCGGCACGTGCAGATACGCATCTTTTTATGTCTATAGATGCTAGAAAGTCGTCTTGATGTAGGCTGGCTGCCACCGAACGTATGGACTCCATACGAAAGGTCTGAATGTTTAGAAAGCGATTTAGGAGTTGTTTGAGGTCCAAGATAGGCCTGACGTCGCCATTGGGCTTTGGTATTATGAAAAGGTTGAGTAGAATCCCAGACCCCATTCCTGGGTTGGTACTTGTCTACGATTACTCCTTGGAGTAAGAGACGATCCAATGCTTTTGCAGAGAGGCCCCTCTTTTAAATGGGTTCGCTTTGGAAGACTTGACCCCCTGAAAATGAGGAGGGGGGACCTCCCGAAACTCTAGCTTGTAGCCCGTGGTTACCACGGATCTTAACCCAAGAGTCGGGAATTCTGGCCTTCCACACTTCGGAGAAGAACCGAAGCCTTCCCCCCACCCAAGAGAGTGGGGGCGCCCCCTTCATGAATCTGACTTAAGGACTGGTTTATAACCGCTTGCGAGACCATGGCCTCATTGCCTGTCGTGGGTTGTCCTTGTGGGCGGCTATTAAATGCCGAACGCCCGGGAGGCCGTCGATACTGACGGGAAGTTGAAGGGGCCGAGCCTGTGAAGGCCTGTCGCTTAAATGCGGGCCCACGTGATCTTTTTTGTGATGGGCAAGAAAGAACTTTTACCACCTGATATGGTCTGGATATATTTATCTAGGTCTTCACCGAATAGTCTCCCACCATGAAAGGGAAATCCTGCTAAAAGCTTTTTGCAGGGTGCCTCTGCTGACCAGTTTTTTAGCCACAAAAGGCGACGCATATGAACCAACAGCAGAGATAAACGGGACGAGCCTGTTGAACGGAGTCCTTAATAGCATCTACTGTACTGCAAAGCAGAGAGCTCTTGGGAGGTCAGCCAATTCACGAGCTTGCTGAGCCGGTATGTCCTTTAATATCTGTTTAGTCTGATCCTTTAAAGCCTGACAAACGCCAATGGCTGCCACTGCTGGCCTGAACCACGGCACCTACTGTGGTAAAAGAAGCCTTCAGTAGGGTCTCCAATTTTTTGTCGACTGGATCTTTAAACACCTGGACATTTTCCACCGGACAGGTCAGGATTTATTTACGCAGGAAATGGCTGCGTCCACGGTAGGGAGTGCCCATTTCCTTGCAAATTCTTCTTCCATAGGATAGAGAATGGTAAACCTTTTAGGAGGGATAAAAAATCCTATCAGGTCGAGCCCAATCCTGAAAAATCACGCTCTCCAGAAGGGGTGAACCGGGAAAGATGCACCACTCAATGGTGCCTTCAAGGAACCTAAAGAGGATACCCGCGGGGGCTAATTGTTCTGACACTGGAAGTTTAAAAGCAGTGCGAACCATATCCGTCAGAGACTGGATCCACAGACTCTCTGCTTGAGAAGCCCGAAAAAATGTCATCTATAGTGGAATCTTCAATGTCTGACCCGTCAGGACTCAGGTCCGCTTGATCCCCATGTGGGTCCAATTCCTCCGAAGAGAGGACCTCTGCATCTGAAACATGTTTGCCACCACCGGCAAAGGCATCGCGGGCAATTAAAGCAGTTAACCCCTTTTCTCTAGCCCACCCAGGGTGGATTCTAAGCATTTCTTCCGTAACATAAACGGGAATGGGTTGATTGGGGGCCTCCTCTGCCCCTAGCACCCTCAATGGCTCCTGCACGATGCTGTTCGGTGGTCTATCTGGTGAGGGTGGGGACCACTGAACCTGGCCCAAATCCTCTGACCCCGTTGGAGACCCCTTTACTTTTTTGGCACCTTTTGCAGCCTTATAGCTGGTCCTATCCCTTGGGAGCCATTGCACAACCTTGAGACAACCCCTACAAGCCAACACCCAACTGTTGTAGCTAGAAGTGAAACATTAATAAGGACAGGCTATGGTAAAAATCTTTTGAAATTTTCATACGCCTGAGAAGGCGGCAATACAGAGGAAATCCTCCTGTGAGTATTGCCACACCAATGCCCGTTAGCTGGAGTCCAAGGTTGCCCGACTCAGATACTGCCAGATCTAAGGCTGAGTCCCTTTAAGCAAAAAAATATATATTTTTTTTTTTTTTTTTTTCTGGTCATGTGGACTTTTAAGTCCAGACCTGAAGATCCAAAAACCACCACTGGTGTCACTGTTAGCCAGAACTGGCTCAGCTGCGCGCTCTATGTCCTCACTCTCCACTGCTCTCAGGAGGGAATGACCAGCCAGGAAATGCTTTTTTGCTTTATCTGAGACTGACGCTGCTGGCCCGCCCCCCCCCCCCCCACGCCACTGACGCTGTAAAAGGCGGCGAGCACGTGCGCGCGCGCCCGCCGCCCACCCCCCCCCACACGCTGAAACCAACATGGAGGAAGCAGAGAGCAGAGGAGAAGCCTGGACCAGTGCTAAAAACACAGACACCTGGTAAGCCACTAATCTTTGTAGTGCACACATAGAGGAAGCTGTCTCCCTAGGCTTCCTAGAACAGGAGTTTTGTCAGCACTTCCTCTCTATACACGTGGGGCTGCAGTATCATGCCAACAGGCAAATCTGGGGGAGTAGCAAAATACATATCTTTTAAAAGCATATATATATCTACATGTTATCTGGGTAAACATTAGTACATCCCATCCTGCCTCAACAGACATAGTGGAGATAGTGGCTGATGCACAAGCATACCATTAGCCAACCCAGAACCCCCAGGGGGATACCTACTGTCGAACCAAGTCCCGCAGGTTCCCTCTTACCTGCTCCACGCCGCAGGGTATTAAAAAATGCAAGAGGCCCAGCCTTCCCCCATCTCCGTGGGTATTGTCTTGGACCTTCAGGGACCGGGGTCCTGTGTTAAGGAACCCACACCCCTGGACCTATATAGCATCCTGGCATCAGTAGCGTTTAGTTCTTGGAAGAGACTAAGGCACTGGAGCCCAGAATCCAGCCCTCCAAGGAGAGGCATTATAGGCAAAACCCGGGTACCGTACACCTTGGCTTTGAAGCACTTCGGACGGATCCGGCTAGCTATCCTGGGTCCCGAGACCTCCGAGGGACAGCTAGAGGTGACCAACACCTAAGACACTGGCGAAAAAACTGAAGCACTCCCAGTGGGAGAGGGTTATATAGGGAGGAAACTTCCTGTGAAATTGATAACACCAGTGTCCACACCTGAAGGTACCCATATAACCCAAGTGTAATGGCTATGCGCTCTGTGTCCCGTGATGTACGATAAAGAAAGTTCAATTTTGATCTAATAAAATTCTCTTAAACCTCTCCCCCTCCCCCCAATCCTTTCGTTACTTGAAATGTTCCTCTTCATTCTAATTTTGCTCTCGTCCTGAACACATATAAACCTACTCCGCACCTATCCTGCGCAGATCCCCCTAAAAGAGAAAGGAGGCTGCATTAGCAAGTGTGGAGTGACACTTCTTTTATAAAATTTAATAGATGATGGCATCCCATGAAAAAGAAAATGTAGTGGGGAGGGTTCTATAGCTCTGAGTGTTAACTTTTGTATCCAGGGTGTTATCTCGTCCCCAAAATGTCTTTATCTTGGACAGTGCCACCATACCTGTAAAATGACTCCTTCAGGTTGCATCCCCTCCACCAGTTAATATCACCAGATGGGTCGGAGTCCGGTACCATCTAGTAAGAAATTTATAGGACATCTCTTGTATATAGGAACTAATTGAGGAATGGTGGTCTCCATCAATCTATCCACTTGTTCTGTCGTAAAAATTATGGCCCAGTTCCTTTTCCCAC
The DNA here is from genome assembly GCA_029574335.1 of Rana kukunoris. Lineage (NCBI taxonomy): Eukaryota > Metazoa > Chordata > Amphibia > Anura > Ranidae > Rana > Rana kukunoris. The sequence continues at coordinate 3,886 of JAJQKJ010002576.1, forward strand.
TCACGAATGTAGTAGGGAGTTGTATGACCATGAGCACTCAACACCAATTTATACATTCAAAATATCATATGGCCAGGTTCTGATAAAATTAACACACCACTCCTCAAAAGTATTCAATGGATTTGCGGGTCTCATCTGATGTTTCCATTTATTGAACCAGTCCCTCAACTGACCGTATTTCCGTTCCGCCATTACTACTTCCCCCATATTCTTTACTAAATCCCCCAATGGAAGAAGTTTCCCTTGGGTGCCACTCCTGCACAGTTCCCTTTTCCCCTCTCTACCCCAGCACCCTAAACTACCTCTTTCCTCCCCTGGAGGAAACCAAGGAAAACCTTCCAGGGGTGTCAAGGGTGATATCGGGGGAGAGTGAATCTTCCTGTCTTATTCATTCTGTCCCATATTGTAAGTGTTGCTTTGGTCAGGGGTGATACATATTCCGACAATTCCCTATGAACGGCCGGTATCCATGGTGCCCCTGCCGAATTCCTTCCTGCCAACATTCTCTCCAAAGGTACCCATCCTTTACTATCTGTATCATGGCACCAGTTCATAATACGAACCAGGGCAATGGCTCTGTAGTAGATCCCTATATCCAGGAGGCCTCCCCCTTTGGTCTCCTCAGCATCTCATATGCCAGTCTGGGGTTTTTATCTCCCCATACAAAAGTTGTAAGGGCACTCCTTATTTGCTTGAAAAAATTCTGTGGCAGAGTTATCGGAATGGCATGCAAAACATAGATAAAGCCTAGGGATTATATTCATCTTAAGCGCATTTACCCTCCCAAACCAAGTCAAAGTGTGGCCTCTCCATTTCTTCAAGTCTTGTATTATCGAAGCAACCAATGGACCATAATTTAGATCGTATAACAGTTTTATATCTGTTATATCTGAGTTATATGGGTCCCTAGATACGATAGAGCGTCTGTACGCCATTCAAAGGGGAAAGCTCTCTGTAACTGTTTTCTCATCCTCAGGGATACATGGATTGGCATAACTACCAACTTTTCGATATTTATTTTTAAATTTGATAACCCTGATCATGAACCCTGTTTGATCCAAATGGATCAATTTAACTATATATTCCTGTAACCTCAAGGCCAATATTTTGGACAGGAGCTAACGTCGGAGTTCAAAAGGGAGATTGGCCTGTAGCTAGAACAACTCTGCTGGGGGTCCTTCCCCTCTTTTGGGAGAACTGTGACATAAGCCAGCAGAGCCTCTGCCGGCAAAGGTTTAGAATTTGAGACCTCATTGAAATATCTACCCAACGGGGCCAGAAGGATTGGGGCAAACTTCCTATAATATATGTTTGTGAGGCCGTCCGGTCCCAGACTTTTGCCCAAGCTTGAGGCTAAAATCACTTCCTCCAGCTCTTCGTTGGAGATTTATTTTTCCAGCTCCTCCAGGGCTTCTGACGGTATCTCCTGTAGTTCTTTTTTTTTTTTTTTCCACATCAGTCAAGACCCAAGGTACCGCCCGTATGACCAGCTCACGGATCTTCCCGCCCTTCGCTTATCATTGTAGTCATTGCATCATTTGTGGTTCTCTTTTATCTTCATTCTATTTCAATTACATTTTTTTTTTTCCTTCCATACCGGTTTTGATTTTACAAGTGGATTTTTCTCCCCCCGTTCCCCCCCTCTTCTCCCGCCCTCCATCTCGTGATTCCACTATCTCTCCCACCCAAGTGTATCCCCTATTTTTAAATCAATTTCCTTCTCGATATTCAAGGTACTCTAAGATTTTCTGCATAACTCCAGGTTTTTTTAAATTCTCTCTCATGGTCCCCCACTTCTTGCGTGTATCCTCGCTGTCTTCCACCCCTCCAGGTTTCAGCTCCTCCCTCCTATAGGTTTCCTCCACTGAGTCAATCCACTCCCATATTTGTGGGCTGTTCTTATCCCTCCATTTTTTTCGGAATTAACTGTTTTGCTGCATTGAGGAGGTGGGGTACCAAGACTTTTTATAATCTTTTAAGGGCACCACTCATCCATGGAAAAGGACTTCAAGTTCCCTTTCCCATTTCAGGATATACCTAGGCGTCCCTAGCTCTTCCGCCCTCATCAGGATTTTATATAATTTTGAAATATTTCCTTTTGAGCTTTTCACCTGGCTTAGTTGTTCCAAGGGTGTATAGTCCTTCTGTTCCCGGATGGGGCCTGGTAGGCTCCTGATGAAGGTGGATAGCTGTCTATATCGCCAATCATTCCACCCTGTGCAATTACTCTTATCTTAGCTTTAATTTCGTGAAGTGTCATTATTTTACCTTGCTGTATTATATCTTTTACCTGAATCCGATTATTAATCCAGTTCCCACCCTCCCCTTTTAACCCTGGTGAAAAAAAAATACATTGTCTTTTAAGTCAATGAGTGGTGAGTTATAAACTGACCCTAACTGTTTATGTGTTCTATCCCAGATCCTTAATGCTGTCCGTGTCATTTCATGAGTGGTTGTGTGTAACTTTCTATACTGTGGCGGATTCCAAATAATTCTACCTAAATTGTGTATTTGCAAGTGCCACACTCAATCTGAACCCATCTTTTATCGTGCTTTTCTTTGGCCCACTCTATTATACGGGATATTATTGAAGCGGTGCAGTATTTTCTAATGTCCGGCACCCTAAAAACCCCAGTTTTTTTCCCTGTTTTAAGACCTGGAAAGATATCCTGTGTTTTTTTTTATTCCATATGAAATTCAATAGGAGGGAATTGAGTATTCTAAAATAACCTTGGGGAACGTAGTAATTATTGGGACCATCTGGAACCACCTATACAGGATTTTCGGGATTAATATAATTTTTACTAAATTTACCCTACCAAACCAGGAGATCGGTCGATTCTTTATTTTTCTGATTTCGCCTTTTATTTCCTCTAGTAAGGGGATATGGTTTGATCTATATATGTTTTTTAAGGATTTTGCTAGCTTTATTCATTCCCAGGTATTTTGATCTCTTTCTTGCCAGGTAAAGTTGTATTCCTTTTTAAGAAATCCCACTTCGTCTTTATTAATATTTATATTCAAAATTTCTGTCTTGGCCATATTCATCTTGAAATTAGAAATTTCTCTGTATTGTTTAATTTTCGCTATTAAATGGGGAGCGTGAATCTAGGATTTCTCACGAAGAATAACACATCGTCGGCAAAGGCCGACAATATGTGTTCTTCATCTCCTGCTCTCACCCCCTTTAATATTAGGGTCGTTACGTATCATGGCAAGAAGAGGCTCGAGCGATAGCACAAAGAGGAGGGGGGACAGAGGGCAACCCTGCCTGGTCCCATTTCCCATCTCAAAAGATGCCGATAGGGATCCATTGATCTTAACTCTTGCTCGTGGATGCCGGTATATATGTTTGAATTCTCTCTCTCATCCTTGGGCCTATCCCAGCATTTTCCAATGTTTCATCATGAACCCCCAGTCTACCCTATCGAACGCTTTTCTCAGCGTCTACTGAGAGGAGTAGACTGGGGGTTCGGTTTTTTCTTTAATTTGCTCTATGATTAGGAGGGCTCTGGTTCCATTGTCCTTGCCCTCCCTACCTGATATGAATCCCACCTGGTCGGGATGAATAAGGAACGTCATTGTCTCCTTCATAGGATCTGCCAAAATTTTTAGCATATATCTTTATATCGACATTCAACAATGAGATTGGTCTAAACCCTGAGCATAACGTGTTGTCTTTCTTTCCCCTCTTTTTCTATAACTGTAATATTTGCCATGGCAGCCTCTCTACTCAGCTCATAGTCGCTCCCTAGTCCATTGTAATACTGGCAGAGTCGTGGTAGTAATATGGTTCCAAACTTTTGTATATATCTAGTCGTAAAGCCATCAGGGCCGGGCTTTTCCCTTTGGTGGAATTTTTTAAGATTTTCCTTATTTCCTCCTCAGTTATGGGCTGGTCTAGATTTTCAGCTACCTCGTTATCTATTCTGGGGAGTTTACCTTTTCTTAATACCTCCTCCATATTAGCTTCTTTCTCACCCGGTCGGTTTCCAGTTTTTTTGTTTTACATTATATAGGCCCTCGTAATAGCTTCTAAACTCTTCTGCAATGTCACTGGTTTTATAAGCTAGGTCTCCATTCTTTTTTCTTATTTTTTCTATATAGTTCCTGCCTTTTTTTTTTTTTTTAACCATTCTGGCAGGGATTTAACCAGGTTTGTCTCCCCAGATATATCTTTCTCTTTCGATATTTAGTTCTTTCTTAGTCTCTTGTTCTATTAGAGCGCTCTGTACTCGTCCCTTTTCAATTTTAACAAAGTGGGGAGTATTGCCTCAAGTATATTGAGTAAAATAAATAAAAAATAGTACCTTTTCATCCCGGGTGTAGAATTCCTTATCCCTGCCTGCAATTGTCCTGCCAAAATCAATAAGATGACAATATTTCTAGGACACCGACCATGAGCAGTTATCCTAATTTGTGGGACTTACACCCCCCCGCATTACCATTACAATCTCTTCATTATTATCATCATAAATAACTTTATCAATCCCCTTGTTATTGAATCACCCCTTTGAGTCTAATTATTGACGGTCGCGCGCTGCTCTACATCTCCCCACTCACGGCGGACTTGTGTCTCTCCTGGCTGGGGTTAAGCATTTGCCGCCCGCCTCCCCTCTATGCTCTTTCAATCGTTCTCGGCTCTGGGGCTCCCGCCCCTTGGCTGGAGTTGACGCGTACACGCATAGCTGCGCACCGTACCACATGCACTTGCGTTGTACGGAGAGACTGACCTGTGACGTCATGGGTGTCGCTGGCCGTCCAACGGCGTCCATGGCGTCTCCAAGTTGGGATGTGCTTATTTTCATGGGCCGACTGGCCCTTAGATAAGCAGCGATGTTTTTTCTACCTACGGTCCGACGGCAGGGCTTTAACAGTCCCTGGACATGGCTGTTAACACTATGGAGCTCCCCCTGGACGCAGCTCACGCTATTGTCCAGTTCATGCATTACCATGCAATTGGTCACCCATTTGGATTACCCTCCTTAATGACATTTCACTGGACATTCCACTCAAACCTGGGACCCTGGGGATCGCCCCACTTTGCTGCCTTTTGTCCATGCCTCCGGCCCCGATCTGTTGTGATACTATCAGGCCCCTTCTATTCCATCTTGAACCGGCTGTACCTCCCACTAATCTTTCCCATGGTAAGCTTACTACTCTCCCCATCCCCTACTTACCCCACCACCTCACTATAATTTCCTTTTCCCCTCCTCCTTCCCCCCCCTCTTTTCTTTCCATCCCAGTTCTCTCCCCCCCCCTTCCCCCCCCCTTCCTCAGGCTTCTCTTCCCCCCCCCCCTATCTTATCCACATACCTCTCCCTACCCCCCACCCCACCTACTTCATGGTAATCAATATAAAATATTGATTGTTATACTGATATATATATTGTACAACTTTTACAACGTTTATATTCAGATTTTTTCACGACCAACCATCCCCTTGTTTCGCCGTGAAGGGAGTAACCTTTGTGCCGCCTGCTTGGCTTCCGCATATTTTTCAGTTGATTCAATTGGTGAGCTTTTTTATCAATGTCTTTTTTTATTATATACTGTATCGCTGGTATTTATTACATATTTGTATTGCATTACCCTGTAGATTGGCTGTCCTGACGAAGCGGCAAGCCCGCGAAACTAGTCGACGTTGACCAATCATGAATTGTACAATTGTTTGTTCTTTGCAATTTTTTATATTGCATTAATAAATTCTTTTTATATTAATTTCGTTTCTATGAATTCTCATCAGTACCGAGATAGTCCCTCCCAAACCATTGAATGGGCAGCCCTAGGTCTAACCTCAGCCACTAGTCCTTCGCCCCCATTCGCCCCCCTTTTCTCTCCCTTTTCAATTTTACTTTGTGCCATGTTTCTATTTTTTTTTCCTTTATTTTTATGTTCTCGTTCTAGTAGTGAGATTTCTTTCACTAATTCCTTTAACTCTTGTTTTTTCTTTCTTTTTCCTGGCCCCCTCCATAATAAATATTCCTCTTATATAGGCCTTGTGGGCTTCCCACAGTGAAGCCCTAGAAATTCCCTCCGTGTCATTTTCTTGGAAGTATCTTTCTAGTTCTCCCTGCACTCTTTTTACTATTTCTTCATCTCCCAGTAGGCTCTCATCTAATCTCCACTCTGGGGGGTTCGTTTTCTGGTCTGATACAATGAGCTTCATAGTTATAGGTGTATGGTCTGAGATTGTCATAACTTCAATACCGGTCTCAACTACCCTTTCCAGGAGTCTATGATCTACGAGGGCATAATCAATCCTAGAGTATGTTCCGTGCACAGGGGAATAAAATGTATAGTCTAATTTTTTGGGATGTTGCAGACGCCATATGTCTACCAACTGGGCCTGATGTAACCTTTGTTTTACTAATTTCAACTGATCATTTCTCATCCCCTGTGCACGGGACGTACTATCCATTGCAGGGTCCATGCAGAAGTTAAGATATCCCATTATTATCAGATGCCCAGTCTTAAATTGTTCAAGTTTTATCAAGGCTTTAGTCACATAGTTTGCAGAATTATCGTTAGGCGCATATATATTTGCTAGCGTGTATTCCTCCCCTCTTAGTTTTCCTTTTAAAAAAAGGAATCTACCTTCGGGGTCCGTTAATCTATCTCCCAGCTCAAAGCGTATAGAGTGCCGATTGCGACTCCTCTGGCTCGTTTTGTAATTGTATCCCCGTAGTACCATATAGGGTTACAGCGAGAAGACAGTCTTATATTAGATTCCAACGTTAAGTGTGTCTCCTGCAAAAAGACTATGTCCGCTTTATAAAGTTGTAGTTCCTTAAGAATTGTATGTCTCTTTGCAGGATAATTTAACCCCTTAACGTTGTATGATAGTAATTTAATTTCTGTCATCTGTACTTATTACATTTTTGCTTACTTGTCTATGCCCATCCTCCTTTTCTTGGGGACTTGCTTGGGTGTAGAAAATGGATCGATGTGGAATCAACGAGATGTCCCCCCCCTCCCCAGCTTCCCCTTCCCCCCCTCCCCCCTCACTCCCTTCCCCATCCCCTCCTCCCTCATTGGCCTATTAGAGGCCTGGAAGCCGTTCTTGGTCTCCTCCTCTCCCTTACCCTCGGCTCCCCTCCCTGAGGTTGAGCCTAGGGAGTGCTCCGTGGCTGTCTAGTCTCCCTTCTTTCATAGTCTTCCCCTCCCCCATCCCACCCCCCAGTCCTGTTCTTCCTTTAAACTACCCAGTCTGGAAGATCAGGTGCTGAGATATCCATTTTTTGGCAGAACCTCTCTATTTCTTCCGGGAATCTTAATCGTGAGCGGATATCCCCCCATAACCTTAAACCAGATAAGGCAGGCCGGAATCCCCATTGGTACTTGATGTTCTCTGTACGCAACCGGTCTAAAAGGGTCTCAGATGTCTTCTCCTTTCTAGGGTTTCTCTTGATAAGTCCGAGAAGATTTGAATCTCCTTTTCTTTATATTTGATGGGGGGCAACCCCCTCAAGCTTCCCCAGATTGCAGCCTTGTCCTTGTAGTTCCAGAAGCGTACTATAATGTCTCTGGGTCCCCTTTTCTCTGCCTGTTTGGGGTTCCCTATCCGGTGGACCCTCTCAATTTTAATGTGCTTATCTTCTGGTGATTTTCCCAACAGGGGTTTAAAGAGCGTGTTTATGATCTCTCTTAAGTCCTCCCCCTGCACTTCCTCTATTGCACGTAATCTAAGGTTCTGTCGCCTGTTGCGATTTTCCTGGTCTTCCAGTCTGTATGCCAGGGTTTTTTGACTCTCTGTCATCGCTTGTACTTGTGATTTTAATTTAACCAGTTCTTGGTCTTGTTCTACTATTCTTTTTTCTGCCCCCTCCACTCTTTCAAATAGACCCCCCAATTCTGTTCTTAAACTGTTGATTTCTGTTTTTATTAAATTTTCCATCCTCAAGAGCATCACGTTCATCTCTGCTTTTGATGGTGGTTGTGCATCTTGGCCCCCGGTCTTCCAGCCTACTATGCTCGAGTTCCCCTTCAAGGGTCGTCTCGCCTTTAGACCGATTCGCCATGGCTTCTCCTGTTCTTTTCTTATCCGTTTTCTTTGCAGCGCCTGGGCTTTTAACAGAAGATTCCTGTCATATATTGCTGTATCGAGCTTATACCGGCATTACTTTTAGGGGGTTTTGAGGCAGCACCTCTTGTTGACCTGCTCATTTTAAATCTGTTGTTTGGTCGAATTCTTTTCCCCAGTTTGGCATTTTGAGAGAATGAAGGGGGGTACCCGATCACTTTACTGGTTCTTCCCGGATTCTGGAGGGTTCTTGCTGATATAAATACTGGTGCTGACGGCTCTTTAATTCTGTTGTTTACAATGCTTACTGATGTGGGGTTGTTTACCTTCCCCTTATTATAATTTTTTTTTTTTTTAACCCCCCTTTATATGGGGCTCTCACCTCTGCTGGTAGTTTTTAATTCACCTACTTGCCCCCGGCCCACAGTCTTTTATATCACATTCAAACAGGTCTGTTGCTAGGGGGTAGGTGTTTTTTTTTTTGTTTACCAGATAGGCCTCCCCATCACCATCCCTCGGGTACTTAGATACTTTTCCTTTTAGTTTTTAGGGCTTGTCCCTTAAGTCCTGTTGCCTCTCTATTGTGTTACCCCAATACGTGGACCAAGATCACACTATCTAGTTCTTTAGTGGGACACATGGGCACATGGAGGTGCGATTTTCTGTCTTCCTGTCTATCTGCTTTTTACTCAATTTTTAACCCCCCCCCCTTAGTGTCCCCAATCAAAAGAGTTCACTGAGACCCCCGGCTCAAGGCCACGATATATTCAGCACAGGCTTACAGAGAGGTCTTACACTGAATCGCATTGAGTCGCAGAGTCGAAATTGCAAAGACAACAGACTCTAAATCGCCAAATCCTCCATCACCCGTCTATTCTAAAGACATCTGCCTTAAGGTAACAAGGCCATCCAGACTCAGGTTGCACTGCCCTGCACCAGCTTCAAAGTCACAGTTGTTAAAGCCTAGACTCATAATTCCATAACCATCCAGGTTTCAGTAGTTTTCAAGCTCAAGGTTGCGGCGGCGGCTGCCTCAAAGTGGGTAAAGCCATCATAACTAACCCAGGGATGCAAAACCCTCAGACCTAATAATAGAGTTAGTATAATTCACCAAAGTTCCTTCCCTACTTTACTTGGTAGGACCCAGTCATCTGAGGTTAAACATGTATTGTTATGCATAGTTTTACGAATATTTTTACTTTGCCCTGCCGCATACAGTAATTTCTCCACTTAGGGGGGGGGGGGGGTAGTTGCAGGGGGCGGGCTCACCGGGCCCTGTCTGTTCTCGGCTCCTAGGAGCGCCTCACCCAATCCTTGTTTCGCCTCCCGTTTGATGCTGCGACACATGCTGTAAGGCTTGTCTCTCTGGCTCCACAGGGGGCTGTGTGCACCTTCGCCACAGTGCCGTCGCCTCTACGCCCTGCGGACTCCAAGCGTTGCGGTCCAGATCCACATCCAAGCGGATCGCGGGTCGCGGGGGTTCCGGGTGGGTTACTCCTCGTGGTCCTGGTCCGGATCCAGCCCAGCCTCTCACGCCGGGTCGGTCCGCCTTGGGTCTCACGGAGCTTCGCTGCTCCGCTCACAGCCACGGAGCATTCCTGCAGCCCCTCCCTCCTACACGCGTCACGTCCTCATCACGTGACCTATGACCAGCCACCCATCTTGATCTCCTGTAGTTCTGAGGCCACTATATAATCTCGAATCTTATCCTTCTGCCCTCCATCCGTTACCCCCCTTAATGCCTGGTCTATATTATACAGCGATGAAAAGAAACTGTGAAATTCAGCTGCTATTGCTTGGGAGTCTATTATTTGCTTATTTCCTGCTCTAATATTATGAACATGACGTTGTTCCTGTTGTTTCTTAAGTTGTCTAGCTAATAATTTCCGACTCTTGTTTCCCTATTTGTAAAAACGATGGGCAAAGTATCTCTGCTTGTTTTGAACTTTTCGATCCAGTAACTGTTTTAGGTCTATCCTTAACTTTTCCAATTTCTGCGCCTCTTCTAACTTCCGATGAACCTTATGTTTAATTTCCGTTTTTTTTGTATCTCATCCAGTATTGTGACAATCTCTTTTTGTCTCTCTCTCTCTTAATACTTGCTCTCAAAGAGATAGGTTCTTCTCGGATAACCACCTTGTGAACCTTGTGAGCCCCATACCACCTGGTCTGATACCCCTTCAGTCATATTAGTCTCAAAAAATTGTGTTAATTTTATGGGAAAGGTACTGCACGTTCTTTTTATCGTCCAAGATGGATTCATTCAATCTCCATGTTCTTTCCACATCCCCCATTGATACTGGATTTACAGTTAAACTTATAGGTGCGTGGTCAGATATGGTGATTGATTCAATAGACGAAGAAGCGACTCGACTCAAATAATATTGGTCTATCATCAACATATCAATCCTTGAATAAGTGTTGTGTGTTTTGGAATAACAACTATAATCTCCCATTCATGCAATACTCTCCACGTATCCACCATATAAATGGAGCAAAGGCTCTTTTTAACACATCTCAATGCTCTGTATGATATTAAAAAAATTCCCTTTGAGCTGTCCAGACTAGGCTCAAGGGTTATATTTAAATCCCCTCCCATTATCAATACACCTTCTTTGAAATTTTCCAGAGCGTCTAAAGTTTTAATCAAAAAGTTGACTGTCTTGCTATTACGAGCATGGATTGTGGCTAAAGTATAATACTGGCCCTGAATCTCCCCCTTAACGAAAAGAAACCGGCCTTCTGGATCCTCCTGTGTCTCTATATTCATCAGGGGACATTGTTTATGTATTGCTATTGTCACACCTCTGGCTCTAGGAATAGGTGAGGGCGAGTGGAACCACTGATTATATGTTACGAGAAGCATGCGAGGGGTCACCCTTGCCACAAAGTGTGTTTCCTGCAAGAAAACAATCTCTGCCTTCATATGATTCAGTTCATGCCAGAGACGGCCCCTCTTACCACTTGAACAAAGACCTCTCACATTGTAAGAAATTATTTTCACTCTACTTGCCATTCTTCTTGTTCCTTCCCTATGACTCCCCTGTCAAACGCCTCTCTTATAAAAGTACAAGCGACTGGACGGGGGGGCGGGTTGTATGCACCAGGGAGGAGAAAGCCCAAACCAACCAAAAAAAGGACACACACACGCACTAAAAAAAATCTCCCACACCCTCCCCCACCCTATTTGGGAGTGAACTCAATGCGGGGGTATCATCCCTGCCCCGACCTCTCCTCCTTTCTGCCTACTGCAGATTACTAGTCCTTTTTCTCTGACCTTTCCTATTGGTGCCCCCTGCCCCCTTTTTTCTTCTATAAATGGACCCCCTTTTACCGTGTCCATGTAAACCAGGGTTGTCCAAACTGTGGCCCTTTGCTAGCCTTTATCCGGCCCTTTGGGGCACTATTCCTTCCACCGATTTGAGGCACTATTCCCCCCACTGACACCAGCGAGGGGGGCTATTTCTTCCACTGATACCAATGATGGAATAGTATTCTTATTACTAATAGGGGCACTACTACTACTCCTACTGACCACAAACCTTAAGGCCATATTTATTCTCACTGATGCTGGTCCCAGGACATATTCTACCCCCACCGGCCACAATCCGGCCCTTCTAAATTCTGAAGGACAATAAACTGGCCCTTGGTTTGAAAAGTTTGGAGGCCCCCGATGTAAACCTTCCCAAATATGTACACCCCTTCCTAGACCCCTACCTACATCCCGTGTACTCTGACCCCCATCGTTATACTCAAGTAAAAGACACCTTGAGAAAAGAAAAGGGGGGAAAAAACCCCTCTTCACCCCCCCCCCACTTTATTAATTTTACATATGTGAGCCTCTTCAACCATATTATCAATCTATATGTATATAATATATCTATTAATGTCCTAAGTATATGAGTGCATATGGCTCTACCTAGATATCTACACCCGACCTGTTAAACACGTCCTGTCCTCTAATTGCCCCCCCCAAAAAAGGGGGGGGTAGAGGAGAAAGGAAAGAGGAAAAACAAAAACCCCCCAAAAAAAATTGCATAACGTATACTTAACATCTAGATCCTAAATTCAAAACATATACTCCATTGAGGCCTTCCCGCTCATGTACCAAAGCACCAAAAAAAGGGGGGATAGGGGGTGAAGGCAGCGCACATTAAAGTGGGGAGGCACCCCTACATCCCAAAATCCCCATACACCCCTTCCTCGCAGTTCCCTTCCCACCCCCCTAAAAAACAAGACAAGAAGAAATGATGTATATCCTCCCTCTTTATTTAATTAGAGGGGGCCCCTCCACCCCACACTCTTGAAGTGCAGGGCTATCCCCCCCTTTCCCCACCCTCCCCCTTATCTTACACAAGTGAACCCCCTTTTAACCCCATTGAAAATTGCTCTAAACCTTCCCAAATATGTGAGCCCCTCCCTTGGTACCTACATACCTCCTGTGTACTTAAAGCGGGGGTTCACCCTTAAAAAAAAAATTCTAACATTACATTCAGCCGAGTTGTGATAATGAAATGATGCTGACCTTTTTTTTTCTTGCCGTACATAGCGTTTTATCTATATTTTCACCGCGGCTTCCGGGTAGAGAATCCTGCGGGACTGGGCATTCCTATTCACATGCTAATTCATTGACATGCTTCCCACCGGTGCATACAGCGCGTCACGACTTGCCAAAAGAGGCCGAACGTCGGTGCGCAGGCGCCGTATAGCGCCGACCCGACGTTCGGCTTCTTTCGGCAAGTCGTGACGCGCTGTATGCGCCGGTGGGAAGCATGTCAATCAATTAGCATGTGAATAGGAACGCCCAGTCCCGCGGAATTCCCTACCCGGAAGCTGCGGTGAAAATATAGATAAAAAGCTATGTACGAAAAAAAAAAAAAGGACAGCATAATTTCATTAAAACAACTCGGCTCAATGTAACGTTAGAATTTTTTTTTAGGGTGAACCCCCGCTTTAACCCCCGACTCCTTGGAGAAAAAAAAACAACAAGGAGACAAGTGAAAAAAAAAATCAATAATAAAAAAAAAAAAAAAAAACCTCCAATCTCTCACATAATTGACATGCCTCCCCACCCCCCTCCACTGTATTTATTTCACATAAATACCCCCCTTAAACCTTATTATCCATATATATCTATTAGATTCCTACACGAGTACACATGGCCCCTCCTGAGTATTTTCAACATATACATCCAACATGTCAAACATAACATGTCCTCGAATATGCCCCCCCCCCCCCTAAAAAAGAAAATTAGAGGGAAAGGGAGAAAAAATGGAGAAAAAAAATACAAAAAAACGAAAGTTCCTTCAGGTCTCCTTCTGTCTATTTGAATAGTTTTTTCATCTTCTCGGAACTTGTTGCCACTTCTCTGGGGGTTGTAGGGGGGTTTCCTGGGTTGATCCTTCTCCAATCTAAAAAATCTACTGGGGGTAAATCTAGTGTCTCCACAAACAGCCATATATCATCTCTGGTACAAAGAGTAGCTGTCTTTCCATTTTGTGAGGCCGTCAGGCTGAATGGGAATCCCTACCATGCTTTAACCACTTGACCACTGGGCACTTAAACACCCTTAATAACCAGACCAATTTTCAGCTTTCGGTGCTCTCACAGTTTGAATGACAATAACTCTGTCATACAACACTGTAACCAAATGAAATTTTTGTCCTTTTTTTTCCTACAAATAGAGCTTTCTTTTGGTTGTATTTGATCACCTCTGCGTTTTTTTTTTTTTTTTTTTTGCTATGAATGAAAAAAGATCGAAAATTTTGCAAAAAATTATAATTTTTCTTCATTTTTATTATAAAATTTTGCAAAAAGTAATTTTTCTTCATAAATTTGGCCCAAAATGTATACTGCTACATATCTTTGGTAAAAAAAATAAAAATGTTGGATATTATTTAGTCTGGGTGAAAGTTATGGGGTCTACAAACTATGGTACCAATTACTGAAAATTTATGAATTTCATCACACCTAATGTACTGACAGCCTCTCTCATTTCTTGAGACCCCAACATGCCAGAAAAGTACAAATACCCCCCAAATTACCCCTTTTTGGAAAGAAGACATTCCAAGGTATTTAGAAAGAGGCCTGGTGAGTTTTTTAAAGTTGTCATTTTTTCCCACAAAATCAAGATTTTTTTTTTCCATCAAATTTTCATATTATTAGGTTATTTCTCACACACAGCATATGCATACCACAAATTGCACCCCAAAACACATTCTGCTATTCCTCCCGAGTATGGCGATACCCCATGTGTGAGACTTTTACACAGTGAGGCCACATACAGAGGCCCAACATGCAGGGAGCACCCATCTACATGTAAAAATCATCATTTATTTGCTAGAAAATTACATAAAACCCCAAAACATGATATAAAGATACCTCACATGTGTGGTTTGAACACCGTTTTTATATGTGGGCGGGACTTGCGTATGCGTTCGCTTCTTCATGCGAGCTTACGGGGACAGGGGCGCTGTATGGCCAGAGTATGGCCAGAGTATGGCCAGAGTATGGCCAGAGTATCGCCAGAGTATTGCCCAGAGTATTGCCCAGAGTATTGCCCAGAGTATTGCCCAGAGTATTGCCCAGAGTATTGCCCAGAGTATTGCCCAGAGTATTGCCCAGAGTATTGCCCAGAGTATTGCCCAGAGTATTGCCCAGAGTATTGCCCAGAGTATTGGCCAGAGTATGGCCAGAGTATGGCCAGAGTATGGCCAGAGTATGGCCAGAGTATGGCCAGAGTATGGCCAGAGTATGCCCAGCCAGAGTATTGCCAGAGTATTGCCAGAGTATTGCCAGAGTATTGCCCAGAGTATGCCCAGAGTATTGCCCAGAGTATTGCCCAGAGTATTGCCCGAGTATTGCAGAGTATGCCCAGCTGAGGTATTGCCGAGTATTGCAGCAGGGATGGCTGAACAGGGAAGGAGGGATGGATGGATCTGTGACTACATTTGTCACAGATCCAGCCCGCAGCACTGCCGCTGCCATCCGCTCCCTCCCCTCTCCTCTCACACTGTACCGATCGGTACAGAGAGAGGAGGGAGGAACCGGCGTCAGCACATGACGCCGCTTTGTTGACAAGTGATCAGCGGCGATTTACCGTGATCCGTGATGCGCCGGGTCCTCTGGACCCGGCGGTCACGTATGTTCCCGTGTGCGCGCCTCAGGGGGGCGCGCGGGAGCGCGATTCTAAAAGGCCGTTAATTAACGGCCACTTAGAATCAAGCAACCGCCCTATAGCCGTACTTTCGGTATAGGGCGGTTGCAAAGTGGTTAAGGTAAAAAAACATCTGACAGCACCGCCCCCCCGAGCCCCCGGTTTTACTTACCTGACCGTTCGAAATTCCCGGGCGCATGCTTGTCATCCTGTTCGGTTCCCAGCCTGGCCGTTGATTGGCTAGGCTGGGTGGATTGATAGCAGCGCAGCCACTGGCTGGCTCTGCTGTCAATCACAGCGGATGGTGCGGCGCGCCAGGGCCGAGTGATACAGTCGGCGGCTATGGCTGCCGCTGTATCACGGGAGTGCGCTCGCAAAAGCTTTCCACCATGTAAGCTTGCTCGCATGAAGGTAGAAAGCTTTTGTGAGGAGGAGCCGAGACAGCCGCAGAGGGACCCCAGAAGACAGCGTTCGGGGACACTCTGTGCAAAACGAGCTGCACAGTGGAGCCAAGTATAACATGTTTGTTAATTAAAAAAAAAAACAATTCTGCCTTTAGTGTTCCTTTAACAAATGGCATTACATATATCCTGGCTTCTTATCTTATTCGAAGTGAGGAACACCATTAAAGACAAAGTTAAAAAGTCATTCCAGGGTAGATTTCCTCCTCCTGTGTCTTCTCACATCTAATGTCCCCGATGTATTATATTTACTGTATATTACTGTGTATTGCACTTCCCTGTGTACTACTATTAATTGTTGTCCTTTTTTCAATAATTTAGCAATACTTTAACAGTAGTCACAGGCCAATGCACTAATGGCAGATATAGGCTTTCACGACTGTATGGGCTGGCCCCCAATACACAGACTGGCTTTTATACATAAAAAAAAAAAAAAAGAAGTAGATGTAAAGTGGAAGTTGTGGATCTGCAGAGAAAAAAAAAGGAGAGAGGCTGTTTCGCCAACTGGCGATAATATATCACTTCTTCTATGGAGGCAACAGGCAAACAAAATATCAGCATAGATCCACAGCTCTACAGACTTTGAGTGTGCACCGGGATTATCTGTATTTGCAGACAGATATACAGTCCAGCTAGTGCTTAGTTTAGCAGATTGAATATACACACATCCCTATGTGTCTTCACATGAGCTTTTCCACAAGTGAGCATGCATATCTAGAAAACACTATCTGCTATTCAGCATAGTTTAATTCCGTTTGTTTCCCTTTTACAGTCCAGTCAGTTTTGCAATTGCTAACAAGTCTCTGTGGCTAGAGGGCTGAAATACTGTCTCACTGTAGGTTTTGAATTAAGCACTTGCAGAGAACTAAATTAACAATTAAGCACTGGTAAGGCAGATTAGGTGGAGATATTACACTGTGCCTTTAAATTAACCCCTTGCGGAGTCATGCTTAGATGCTGGGCACAAGCAAGGCAATTTAGAGAGAAAAATAAACAGACTCTGGGTACAGTCCTTTCAACAGTTGTTATACAGTAGTACCTCCTTTTTCTGCTCCTCTGATGTCCTTTTCAGCTTGGGACACTCCAGGAGATGATTCTCAGCCTGTCTGTGTCACAGCTCCACTTTCTTCTCCCCCTGTGTGCTACGAGTCATCTATGCAGCCGTGTAAGTCTCGGGAGAGATGTCTGGGAGGCACTATCCCAGCTGATGCTAATTGACACTGTATTGTGTGAAAGTACTATTGATAATATGTGTTGTGAGTTAGCAATCTCTAAAGGTCAGACGTCTGACTTATGTTTACTAAAGGAATGTGTATTGAATAGCAGGCGAGATAAGCTAAAGTCATAACGTCTGCCTTGTCAGCTATAGTAATTAACTCATGTAGATTCGGTGCCAGAAAGTCTAACTAAAATAATGTGTATTGGAGGCTTGTTAGTACCCATTGTATGATGCTGTGGGTAGAGTGTGTCATTGTCCATTTGTTTACTGCAAGTATTTTTTTAACTGTATAAAAGCCTGAGTTTTACCACTAAACTTCTATCTGTTTGGAACCAGAGAACAGAGAGCTGTGTCTCATTTGTCTGGGGAATTCTTACGGGTCCTGTCTGCTGGATTGTGGAGTGTCGATAAGCTGTCGTGGGCTGGTGGAATGGAATATCGTAAACGGCGTTAACCCCTGACCGTTACAATTGTTGGCTAGCAGTGGGATGATTCCATTGCCAGAAGAACAGCTACAAGAGGACGCAGGACCAGTGGCGTCACTAGGGTTGGTGTCACCTGGTTCGGTAATACTTGGTGACACCCCCACCCCCTGACACTAAGCAGGCTAGTGCATCAGTTCGGCTCTCCCCCTTAACCTACCATAATGGATGGAGCTGGGATGGAATTGGGTGGATGGCTGGAGCTGGGATTGGATTGAGGTGGTAGATAGAGCTGGAATGGGATCAGGGGAATGGATGGAGCGGGGATGGGATCAGGGGAATGGATGGAGCGGGGGTGGGATCAGGGGATGGATGGAGCGGGGATGGGATGGGGTGTGGATGGAGGGGGGATGGGATGGGGGGTGGATGGAGCGGGGATGGGATGGGGGTGGATGGAGCGGGGATGGGATGGGGGTGGATGGAGCGGGGATGGGATGGGGGGTGGATGGAGCGGGGATGGGATGGGGGGTGGATGGAGCGGGGATGGGATGGGGGGTGGATGGAGCGGGGATAGGATCAGGGGGTGGATGGATGGAGCGGGGGATAGGGATGGGGGGTGGATGGATGCGCAGGGATAGGATCAGGGGGGATGGATGGCGCAGTTAATGGATCAGGGGGGGGATGGATGGCGCAGGGATCAGGGGGGATAATGGATCAGGGGGGATGGATGGCGCAGGGATAGGATCAGGGGGATGGATGGCGCAGGGATAGGATCAGGGGGGATGGATGGCGCAGGGATAGGATCAGGGGGGATGGATGGCGCAGGGATAGGATCAGGGGGATGGATGGCGCAGGGATAGGATCAGGGGGGATGGATGGCGCAGGGATAGGATCAGGGGGGATGGATGGCGCAGGGATAGGATCAGGGGGATGCATGGCGCAGGGATAGGATCAGGGGGATGCATGGCGCAGGGATAGGATCAGGGGAGATGGATGGCGCAGGGATAGGATCAGGGGAGATGGATGGCGCAGGGATAGGATCAGGGGAGATGGATGGCGCAGGGATAGGATCAGGGGAGATGGATGGCGCAGGGATAGGATCAGGGGAGATGGATGGCGCGGGGATAGGATCAGGGGGGGTGGTTGGCGCCGGGATAGGATCGGGGGGATGGATGGCGCCGGGATAGGATCGGGGGGATGGATGGCGCAGGTATAGGATCAGGAGGGATGATTGGAGCAGGGATAGGATGAGGGAGGATGGATAGAGCGGGTATAGGTACATACCTGTACCTGCATGTGCCCAGCCGCGCCATTCTGCTGACGTAAATATGCAGGAGGCGGTCCTTAAAGTGGATGTAAACCCCCAATTTTTTTTTTTTTATGTCACAATGTAAAGTATAAGATTTCCTATCATCTGTGCCCAGTCTTGCCACACAGAGTTAATCCAGATCTGAGTAATCCTCTTAATGTTCAGTGAAAATGAACAGCCTTCCAGATAAAAAACCTGCCTAAACAAAAAGTCAGTTTTCTCTCTTCTTGCTTTGAGTGACAGGTTATTTACATATCTAGCTTGGACATGTTTATCATATGTTATGTTTATCATAACATGAGGTATAAAAAGTGAGAAATCCACCCCGCCCCCACATAACACATCCTGGTAATATACAATGAACTTTGGATCACCTCATGTTATGATAAACAAAACATAGCATATGATAAACATGTCCAAGCTAGATTTGTAAATAACCGGTCACTGAAAGCAAAAACAGAGAAACGGACTTTATACGTTTTTATCTGGAATTCTGTTAATTTGCACTAAACATTAAAAGAGGATTACTCAGCATTGGATTAACTCTGTGTGGCAAGACTGGGCACAGATGATAGGAAATCTTATACTCTACATTGTGACATCAAAACATTTTTTTTTTGGGGGTTTACATCCACTTTTAGCGGTTAAAGGATATGTGCTAGGGGGTGCTTTGGTAGGGCAGAGGAATCGTGTTGGGTGGGGGATCAAGCTTCATATCTGCACCCCCTAGCACCTATTCTCTAACCCCCCCCTAAAATAACTCCTGGCAACATAGTTGTAAATGCCCCCTGGCCCCCCCCCCCCCTCCAACCACTATGTCCCTCTCCTCTCCTCGGACCCTGGGCACCCAGTCCGTCTCTGCCTCACTCTCTCCTTCCCCACTCTCCCCGCACATCGCAAGGAACAGAGGAGATCCTGGAATGGAAGGAGGGAGCCGCGGCGCCCCTCTCAATGCAGTGCCAGTCTGAGCCAGGTATTGCCGTGTGTGGGGACGGTCAGAGCCCGGGCACCCAGTCCCAGTCAGTCTCTGCCTCACTCCCTACTCCCTCCTCCCTCACTCCCTCCTCCCCCACTCTCCCTGCACATCGCAAGGAGCAGAGGAGATCCCGGAAGGGAAGGAGGGAGCCGCGGTGCTCCTCTCAATGTGGCGCCAGTCTGAGCCGGGTATTGCCGTGTGTGGGGACGGTTGGACCCCGGGCACCCAGACCCAGTCAGTCTCTGCCTCACTCCCTCCTCCCCCACTCTCCCCGCAAGGAGCAGAGATCATCCTGGAAGGGAAGGAGGGAGCCGATGCGCCCTTCTCAATGTGGTGCCAGCCTGAGCTGGGTATTGCCGTGTGTGAGGACGGTCGGGCCCCGGGCACCAAGACCCAGTCAGTCTCTGCCTCACTCCCTCCTCCCCCACTTTTTCCGCAAGGAGCAGAGGAGATCCCAGAAGGGAATGAGGGAGCCGCGGCGCCCGTCCCAATGCGGCACCAGTCTGAGCCGGGTATTGCCGTGTGTGGGGACGGTCGGACCCAAGCACCCAGACCCAGTCACAGTCTCTGCCTCACTCCCTCCTCCCCGCACATGGCATGGAGCATGAATGAATGAATGAAAAACTTATATAGCGTGGCACATGCGAACTCAATCGCCTCTGGGCGCTGCTTGTTTCTGTCTCCCAGGGCCTCAAAAGAGCAGAGTTTTTATCTGTCTTCTGAAGCTCGGGTGGTTTTCCTCCAACCGAATGTTGGTTGGTAAAGCGTTCCATAGTCTGGGACCTTCGGAAAGCAAACCTTCTTTCTCTTTTGGACTTGTATCTGGCTTTGGGTACCTTGACCAAATTTTGGTCGGTGGATCGCAGAACGCGATTGGAATTGTGGGCTTCTATCTTTTCGCATAGATATTGCGGGGCCTTCCCATGGATGCACTTATGTGTCAGACAGAGGGCTTTAAAAGAAATTCTGTCTTTTACTGGCAACCAATGAAGGGCTCTCAATGAAGGGGAGATTGATTCCCAGGGTTTTTTCCCAGTCACAAGTCTGGCGGCCGTATTCTGAACGACTTGCAGACGAGCGATTTGGTACTTGGAAAGTCCGAGGTAAAGGGGCGTTTGCATAGTCCAGTCTGGAGTTCACAATTGTTCCCACCACGACTGCTACGTCTTCTTTGGGGATAAAGGGAATAAGTCTGCGTAGTAGGCGCAGCAGATGGTGAGATCCGCTGACTACTGACCCTATTTGTGCGTCCATTTTCATGTAGGTGTCAAAGATGACTCTGAGACTTTTGACTTTGGAGCTAGGGGTGATGATTTGGCCCAGAATGGGCAGGGGTGTCCAGGTTGTTGCCAGTTGACTCTTGCGACTGGCATGAAACAGAAGTTCTGTTTTGGAACTGTTGAGTTTAAGATAACTCTTGGTCATACAGTTTTCTATCAAAGAGAGACAATTCTCTAAACTGAAATGATGATCCTTTTTGTTGCAGATGCGAAAATACAGTTGCGTGTCGTCTGCGTATGAGTGATAAAGTAGTTGTTGACTACTAATGATTTCAAAGAGAGGGCGAAGGTAGATGTTGAAGAGCAACGGTGACAGGGGGGATCCTTGAGGGACTCCACATGACACTGTGCGTTTTTCAGAAGTGAAAGGTCCCAATTTCACTGTTTGTGATCGGTTTTCCAAAAAGGAGGAAAACCATGGTAAATCACCTACTGCGACTCTGGCTACTTCAGCTAGCCTAGTCAGTAATAGTTTGTGGTCTACCGTGTCAAAGGCTGCGCTTAGGTCCAACAGAACCAGGATACAAGATTCTCCTTCGTCTGCGGCCTCGAGAGCGTCTTCCCATATTTTGAGTAATGCCGTTTCTGTCCCGCGTCCTTGACGGAAACCGGATTGAAATGGATCCAGTAGGTTGTGGGTATCTAGATGCTGTTGCAGCTGTTGTACCACTACTTTTTCCATTACCTTGGAGAGAACGTTGAGGCCTGTTATGGGACGGCAATGAGTTGGGTCCTTGGGATCCAGGGTAGGCTTTTTCAAGATGGGCTTGATTGTGCCCTCTTTCAGCAGGGAGGGCACTATGCCTTCCTTAAATGACTGATTTATAAGCTGCATGATAGGTGGTGCCAAGATGTCGGCACATTCCTTCAGCAGTTTAGTGGTGATAATATCGTTGGGCGCTGTGCTGTTTCGCAAAGTACCGATGATATTTTTTGTGGCATCGATGGTGATTGGTTCCAGAGTAAACTTTGTTAAATGTAGAATGTTTCTATGGGTGTTGTGGGCCTGGTTGAGGGTGGCGTTGAGGGGGGTGGTGTTTTGCTGAATGCTTTCCCGGATTCCCTCAATTTTATTGATGAAGAAATCCGATAGTTCATTGCAAAAATCTTGGGTATCTGAATTGGGGGCTTCAAGACAGCCTGGATTCATGGTCTGAGTGACCAGCTTGAAGAGTTCCCGGGGGCGGTTTAGGGCGCTGTTGATAGCCTCAGAAAAAAAAAATTTCTTGGCTTTGAAGATTTCTTTATGGTATTTTCTTGTTATTTCCTTGTAGGTGACGAGGTTCTCCACTGAAGTGTTTCTCTTCCAGGCTGCTTCCGCCCTTCTGCGCTCTTGCTTCAGTAGCACCAGCTGGTTATTAAACCAGCCAGACTTGTTTTTCCGGATGTGGGCTTCGCGTTTCGGCGCTACTAAGTCGGCTGACTGTAGTAGGGCTGCATTTAAGGCATCCAGTGTTTCTGAGGCTGTTCGGAATGGTTGGAGTGTTTTAATTTTATTTTCCAAAGTAGATTTGAAGAGTTCTGAATGGAGCTTCTTCTGAGATCTAGCCCAGTGTGTTGTCACCGGCTTGGGTGTTTTTATCAATGGGGGAGTTTTGGAAATTATGAATTTAATTGCATGGTGATCTGTCCATGGCAATGGTTCATTTTCCAAAGTGTTTATTTTCAGATTTTGTCTGAAAATAAGATCAAGTGTGTGGCCTGAGGCATGTGTGGGCACACAGACTAGTTGCTGTAGCCCTAAACCTTCCAGGTGGTCAATACAGGCGTCGGCAACGGGATCCTGTGAGGAATTGGTCCAGAGATTGAAGTCCCCGAGCAGCAAAAGGTGTTTGCTGTTTAGGTTTAAGTGGAGATAAACTCCGTCAGCGATGGTAGAAGCTGCGATTTTGGCCCGGGTGGCCTATAACAGTAGAATCCAGACGGTCTCTTGGGGATTTGTTTGCAGCTGTAGAGTAAGGGTTTCCATGAATGGAAGAGGGTTTTGAAGGACTGGTTTAGTGCTCGCAAGGTGAGTCTTGTGGATCACCGCCAGGTCTCCTCCCCTTTGTCCTATTCTGTTTTCCGTGATAATACGGTAGTTTTCTGGCACCAGTTCTCCTAGAATGGTGTTACAGTCGGCTGTGAGCCAGCTCTCTGTAATAAAGAGGCAGTCTAAGTCGTATTGTAGTATGAAATCTAGTCAGTGTTTTACTGCCGATCTTGTGTTGATCAAAGCACAAAATATGTGCTCAGGTTGGGATGGATGACTGAAATTTTTTGACAGTCGATCGTCGATTGATTCTCAATAGTTGCTCAGTTCTTAAGGCCTTTTTGGTGATGGCTGGTAATACTGTGGCAAATTGCCTCAGACTCCGAATGGTGTCTGCAGAGTATCGCAGATTAGCCATTGTCGCCAAGCATCGGGGGTGCCAGTGAGGTTTTTAATGGGATGTGGGGGGGGAAGATTCTTTAAATCCTTACTCCCAGATTGATCCAGAGGAAGGCAAAAAAAACCCTGGTCGCGCTATCCAATGTGCTGCGGCAAGGGAAAAAAATTCCTTCCTGACCCCTCAAGGGCGATCAGCTGAAACCCTGGATCAAGTGCCACAGAGGTGGTGGATATGCGGTGAGGCAGAATAGGGGGAGATGTACCAAGATGGCCACAATTCAGGAAAAAAGGACCTAAGCTGGGGGCTGTCAGCTTGGTGGATCGGTCCCTAGGGAAGGCTGGTGGGCGATCAGGGAGAGGATGGAGCAGAGGAGTGTCTGGCGATTGTGTCACCCGGTTGCGGGCCACACCCCCATAGCAACGCCACTGCACAGGACAATGGAGACACAGTAGGAACGGCTAAAGCGCTCTACCCTCAAGGACTTACTGGAGAACCGTGACAGACTTACTGGAGAACCATGACAGAACTGTGACAGACCGACCAGCAACCATAAGAAGATGGACATGATCACAGAACTAGTCCAAATGGATGGGACTGGAAGACAACTTTTGACGGAAAGGCCCAGTGAAACAGACAGGACACCCGAGGAGGCAAGTTTTGATCGGGCTGTTAAACTAAGACTGGCACCCTATGGTCCTAACCCTCCACCGGAGATCATAGACCTGGTTATAGCGGCTGTGGACACAACTTGGCTACATCAAAAAGGTGTCACAGCAGCACCAACTGAAGAGAGAGGAGAGGTACAGATACCAGTCGCCATGGAAAAGGAATTCAGAAGGAGGTTACAACAGATGCGGATACAGCACAGAGGACCAGTATCAGAACAGGTCCTGCTGGGATGGTCTGCTTTGATCAGTTGCCAACTCTGGAAGGAAACAATAGCTTTTGAGCAGAAACACCAGGGAAAGGTCCTCACCTCCATCCATGTAAGGTCCTGGCCACAGTATGACATACGAATGCCGTTGTTGGGGAAACAACCAAAGCAGGAGTGGACAGCCAAGTTAAGCAGGCTGAGCCGGGCAGAGATGCGGTTGGATGAGAGCTAGAGCCCTCCGGTGGTATGTAGCCCAAGAATGCCGTGGTCAGCAGATGACAGCCCCACGGAAGACTGACTATGATGGCCTGGGATTGTTGTATTGGAGGATGTCCAGTAACCCCGACTTTCGGGGATGATCAGGAGTGGCGCTTGGAGGAAATAATGGAGCACAGAGAGCAAAAATTGAATGTCTCGGAAGGGCATTGGGGACAGGAAGATTTGGAGTGTCTGGCCATTCAGGAATGGGAGCTGAAAATAGCCTACAGACAGCTGCTAGACTCTGCTCAGCAGCAGGGTGGGGCTCCCGTTGCCTGGGACTAAGAGGAAATTTCAGCTGACAACTCTGAAATCCTGGCTGATAAACTGGCAGTGGAAAGAATGGAGATTGCCATCCCTAAAGCTGAAGCAGATGTGGAGTTCCAGGGAGCCAGGGTAGTTGGCCCTTCTCTCCAGCAACAAGCTGAGGTGGTAAAGCTTTTACCCCCAGCTGAAACATTGGCAGCAGGGCAGGATGCTACTGGCCGCTGCACACCACTGTAGCTTGAGCCGATATCAGGGGATGGGACTGTGGTCTGCACTCACACAAACCCAGCAGAAGAGCTGGCAACAGAGCAGAGGGCCATGGCCCTCTGCTCCTAACAGAAGAGGGAGTTCCTGTGGTAGTGGATGGGACTGCGATCTTCACTGACACACCCCAGAAAATGGTGTGGCACCGAGACAGGAGGATGTCAGCATTGCAAGCATCAGGGGATTTTCACCCACCACAAGTGGATGGAACTTCAGTCTCTACTTGTATACCCCAGGGATGGGGGGCAGTTGGCCCAGATCCTTAATAGCATGATGGACTGAGCCCAGTCACCCTTTCTTCTCTCCAGCGGCTGAAAGGACTCCAGGGAGAAGGGCCAGTCCAGGCCTCTCCCCAGCAGCAGGCATGTTCTCAAAGAGGCAGAGGTTGGCTGGGTGAGTAATGCTCTGTTTGGAGCAATTTGGGGTACTGTATGGATACCAGCATTGGAGGAATGGAACTATGGACTAACTTCAGAGTCAACCCTTCTGGGGTCTCCTCCTGTGTTAGTCTCCTGCCGAAAGGGGAGAGATGCAACGGTATGGCCCGTGGGACCCAGAGGCTCTTGTAGGATGCCGGGTACTCCTGTTTTAGCTTTACCAATGACTCCTGTACTTGGGTCATCCTATGTCCACTAGGGGCATAGGATGACTAAAAAATGACATCTTGAATTACATGAGATGCGACAGTAATGATAATTCACAATGTATTCCAGAATATCTTGAAATATTACAGGTGGTTAATTCTAAACACAATTCGGTCAATAGAGTAATTCATTCAATGTGGGGACACATACTGTTAAGGTGTTAAGTCTGGCTCCAAAGATTTTTCATTGTGCTATGCTAATTGACGCTATATTGTGTGACAGTACAATTGATGATAATGTGTTGTGAGTTAGCACGCTCTAAAGGTCAGACATCTGACTTATATTTACTAAAGGAATGTGTATTTGAATAGCAGGTGAGATAAATCGGAAGTCACAACGTCTGCCTTGTCAGCTATAGTGATTAACTCATGTAGATTCAGTGCCAGAAAGTCTGACTAAAATAATGTGTATTGGAGGCTCGTTGGTACCCATTGTATGATGTTGTGGGTGAAGTGTGTTATTGTCCGATTACTGCAAGTATTCTTTTAACTGTATAAAAGAGTTTTACCATTATCTGTTTGAAACCAGAGAACATAGCTGTGTATCTTGTTTGTCTGGGGAATTCTTATGGGTCCTGTCTGCTGGATTGTGGAGTGTCAATAAGCTGTCATGGGTTGGTCGAATGGAATATCGTAAACAGCGTTTACCCCTGACCGTTACAGTCCGCATCCTCAGATACCTCAGAGCCAGGGTCGTGAGCTGTATCTGGACCTGGCTCCGTATACGAGTTGTCAGCAGATGGCGGGGGAGGGGGCAACAAATGCATCTAGGATTGCCGACAGTGTCCCGACACATTGGGTGCAGGGGCATCAATTGTCAGCTCAGGTATCTCGGGGGGAGGGGGGGACGTCTGGTTCTAACGCCATGCTGCCTAAATGCCCGACACAGGGACTCCCAAGCAAGTAACCCACCCTCCTAGCTGCAGCAGAGACGAGGGGTTCCCCCCAGAAGACTCACCACCCAGGAACAGTAGTACGGTGCCGTTCGCTACCAGAGCTACGATCAAAGCTACTTAGTGGGGCTGCTACTTTTGTCAGCTTTACAGACTGATTCAGCAGCGTGTTTCTTTGTCCGTGCCGTTTTTAAATGGTCTGATCGAGGGAAAAATGGTTAACGATTTGCCAATACAGGCCAACAGTGCGTGGGCCACAAAAGCATGGCCGCCAGCATAGATAGAGTGTGGGACCTTGAGCAGCAGCTAGAGGCCTATCCAGAGCGGCCACAGAAAAATGGCCGCCATTCGCGTGTATCACCACGACACATGCCGTAGAGTGGCCGATAGGCCAAACACCTGGGCCACAGCGCCGCCGTCTGGCAGTCTGGCGCCTAAATTGCGAAGGCCGCCCAGCGGCCGCTAGAGAAAGCCACAATGCGGCCCCAAAAACATGGCAGCCGAGGGTGGATCAGTCCAGTGCCTGTTGCACAGCAGGGAGTGGAGTCACCAAAAACATGGCCGCCGAGCGTCAATAGAGGGCAATACAATGCGGCCACAAGAACATGGCCTCCAGTGCAACTAAAGCAATACAGCATAGATCACAACAACACAGGTAAGCAGAATCTCTTATGCAGCTTATACACAAATTTAGTGGATGTAACTTATGGCTCCCCCAAGTGAGGCTCCCCAGGGGAACCCCCGCCCCAGCAGCTAGCTCAGAGAGCCTAGGAAGGAGGGAAAGGAGGGAAGAGCCTTTTACTCACCTGCTGAAACAAGGGATTACCAATTAATCTTCCTGAGGATTGTGCTGGAAGCATCCTAGACAGACCATCTCCCGCATGGTGACGGAGGTGACTGTCAGGCCGGCTGCTGCGACTCGGCCCTATAGACCGGTCATATGCATGCCCTGGAGCGTGTAGCTCAACGGCCACCTATACAGCGATGGGCCTGTCGTGGACAACCCAGTGCGTAGCTATGGTCAGCACACGCTCGATGGCCAAAACTCGGGGGACTACAAGGATCAGTTGATCGAAGATCACAGGAACAAAATAAAAATAAAAAAGTAAATTTAAAAACAGCCTCCAGGCCCGAAGGGAGCCATGTCTTCTCCTTAACTAGGCAGAAAAAAAAAATCTATCGTAAGATGGGGGTTGTTACCTCTCGTGGTAGATTTTTTCAGTAATTCAAGCCAGTCAGGAACTCTATTTAAGGGCATGGTAGCCCATTTTTATTAAAAGGAAACAAAAAATCCAAACAAAGGTTTCCCACGCAGGGGGTTTTTCTCTATCAAATACACAGAACAGAAAATGCTAGCCCACCTGGCTCTCTGTAGTAGTACTTCTGCACTTTATCCTGGTCATCCAGACCAGAAGACACCTCAAATTAGACAGCTTTTTAGTTTTTACGGCTCTGCCTCTTGCAGTCGCCAACGTTCTGGCTGCCTCCTACCGCCTGTCTTAGTGTGGCGCTGTCTCCAACTGGAAGCCATGACTCCTACACTCAAAGGGCTGTGCTCACCCGAGCACACACCCTGCTGGTAATCAACAAAGTCTGGATACAGGGTTTGAGATCCTGTCCCACCCCAGACACTGGACTCTCCAAACAGAGCCTCATGTCAAATTATCAAAACCTGGAGAAAGCTGCAAAAGCAGTCTTCTCCATACCACAGCTACGCTCTGTAGTCTTGCACCCAGCAAATGTGCATACCCCGTGTCCAGCAAACTGTCCATTTTACTGTGAAAGTAGCTCCTACTGTCACACGGTCTATCTAGATAGATATTATATAAACATTTAGAAAATCGGCAAATCATTTTTTATACATTCTTACAATCCCCTCTGAGACATAATTAACCACTTAAGCCCCGGACCAATATGCTGCTAAATGCCAAGAGGCGTTTTTACAATTCGGCACTGTCAATTTAACAGACAATTGCGCGGTCGTGTGACGTGGCTCCCAAAAAAAAAAAAAATTGCAATAATTTTTTTTTTTAGCTACCTAGCGCCAACAGCGACACTAATACAGCGATCAGAAAAATGATCACTTAGTGACGCTGGTAATGGGGTGAAAGGGTTAACTAGGGCGGTGATCAAGGGGTTACAACTTTATTAAGGGGGTACGGGGCTATCCTGGACTTAACACTAACTGCCTGTCACACTAACACTAAATGCAGTGATCAGTAAATGTATGATCACTGAAATCAGCGACAGTGTGACGGGGGGGGGGGATGATCGCAAGGGCTTAAAATGTGCCTATGTGTATGGTGTCAGTGTAGTGTTAGGTGCGACTTCCTGTGAGTGTTCTCGCCTCTCGGCGGATTGAAAATATAGCCGAGAGGAGAGCTGCATCACTTCCTCTGCCAGCGTTTACATTACACAGGCAGAGGAAGTGACACGGCGGAGGCTCATGGGATTGGCTGGGAGTGATCACGAGGGGGCGGACAGAAAGGAACAGCCGCCCCCTCAGGACGGATCGCTCAAGGAGGTAAGCCGCCCGCCGCGGAGGGGGTCCTGATCGGACCCCCGACCCGCTAGAAGGCAGGGACGTATATATATACACCCATCTGCCTGTACGTGCCATTCTGTGAACGTACATAGTCGTGCGGCGGGCGTTAAGTGGCTAAATTAAATTACCCACTTAAGGACCGCCTCCTGCACATATACGTTGGCAGAATGGCACGGCTGGGCAGATCCACGTACATGTACGTCCTGTACTACTACCCAGCCGTGGGTCACGGGCGCTCGCCCACAGCGCGCTCCTGCAACCCGGTCCGAAGCTCCGGGACCGCGGGACACGCAGACCCGATCGCCAGAGCTGAAGAACGGGGAGAAATGTGTAAACACGGTTTCACTGTGGTGGCTGCATCAATCGTGTCGCCCCTGTTAGAGGACACAATCGATGACAGACCAACAGCCACACCCCCCTACAGTTGTAAAACACACATTACGGAACACCTAACCCCATCAGCGCCCCCTGTGGTTAACTCCCAAACTGCAACTGTAATTTCCACAATAAACAATGCAATTTAAATGCATTTGTCCCAAAAATTTGTCAAAATTGTCCGAAGTGTCCGCCATAATGTCGCAGTCACGAAAAAAAAAAAAAAAAAGCGCCGATCGCCACCATTAGTAGAAAAAAATAAAAATGCAATAAAACTATCCCCTATTTTGTAAACGCTATAAATTTTGCACAAACCAAAAATAGGTAGAAGAATACGTATCAGCCTAAACTGAGGAAAACTTTTTTATATATTTTTGGGGGATATTAATTATAGCAAAAAAGTAAAAAACATTGAATTTTTTTCAAAATCATCACTCTGTTAATAGCGCAAAAAATAAAAACTGCAGAGGTGATCAAATACCACCAAAATAAAGCTCCACCTGTGGGGAAAAAAAGGGACGCCAATTTTGTTTGGGAAAACCACGTCGCACGACCGCGCAATTGTCAGTTAAAGGGACGCAGTGCCAACTTTGCAAAAAGGGGCCTGGTCCTTTCGCTGCATTTTGGTCCGGGGCTTAAGTGGTTAAATAGCCAATTTTCCCTTCATTGTAATATAGGTAGCTTCCTTATCGCAATACATACTGAGGTAAGCTTAATTAGCATAGCTATATATTACAATTTAATAAAAGCATCTTTATCAATGTAACAAACTTCCTTTTTTTTTCCCCTTCAGCTTTTATATCTGTCTTATATGTGTAGGATTAGATTGGATCCTTAAAAGGCGTATGTGGGTCATTTCAGAACCATAGTCCTCTGGATGATAAACAGTTATAACCCAGGTAGGGTAGAAACACAATCAGAGTGATCAGGAACATAAAGCAGAATGCTTTCCCAGAAGTCTGTGGTGAAGTAAGCAAGGTCATCTTTTTCAGAGATTGTTCTCTCCTGTCTTTCTTTGCCTTGCTTCGTATGGTCCTGGTTGACCTACTTTATACGACTGGCATGGATCCAAGACTGTTGTCCTTCCACAAGGATTGCTGTCCTGTTTATCATTGGGTTTCAAAAAGGATATTCCTGCTTTTTGTTTGGTTCAGCTGCTAGACCACCAAAAGGGTATGTTGGTTCCTGTAAAGAAGGAGAGGTGTAAGCGACATTTTTTCAACTTTGTCCAATGTTTCAATTAATATTTTTACATATTATTCCTGAATAAGACCAAGATCCCCTCTTTATAACATTTAAAGGTTGTCTGCAGTGCTGTATTCTGGCCTAGGCAGGCCGACAAGGCCTAGGGCGGCACTTTGCGGAAATGAAAATTGTACCCACGCCCTCTTCCCGTACTGCTTAGGAGTGCAATGGTTTGCGGAGGGGGCGAGGAAGCAATTTAAATAGGAGCCATCCCCCATTCCCCCTACAGCTTCGATTCTGCTGTGGCCAATCATGGGGAAGGGAAACAGCGGGCGGCGAATCCAATTAGAGCCGCTCTCCTTTCTCCCTTCGGCTTACAGAAAGGGAAAGGGGGCGGCGGGGGAGATACAGACAGCCCGCAGCTCCCCACTCCATCACAGCGCCGCTGCAGAGTTCTCTCGCAAATGGAGCAGGGGCGCTGTGACAGGGAGAGGAGAGCTGCGGGCTGTCTCTCCCTCGCTGCCGCACTTCCCTTTCTGTAAAGCCAAAGGGAGAAAAGAGTGTGGCTCCAATTGGATTCGCCGTGCCACTGATCCGGTTTCTGCCTGATGTTTCCCTCCCCATGATTGGCCACAGCAGAGGGCCAATCACAAGATTCTGGGAGCATCATGTGAAATGTAGTCTCTGCAGAGTTCCGGCCCCAGTGTGTCCATAGACACTAAGCTACAGCCCCCAGCATGCAAGCACTCTGCTGGAGGGGAGGGAGTGTTAGAAGAGGAGGAGCAAAAGAGAATACTGTGCTTGGGAAACCAGGAGAGGGAGCCACGCTGCACCCCGCGCCGCCAGAGAGGGAGCCACGCTGCACCCCGCGCCGCCAGAGAGGGAGCCACGCTGCACCCCGCGCCGCCAGAGAGGGAGCCACGCTGCACCCCGCGCCGCCAGAGAGGGAGCCACGCTGCACCCCGCGCCGCCAGAGAGGGAGCCACGCTGCACCCCGCGCCGCCAGAGAGGGAGCCACGCTGCACCCCGCGCCGCCAGAGAGGGAGCCACGCTGCACCCCGCGCCGCCAGAGAGGGAGCCACGCTGCACCCCGCGCCGCCAGAGAGGGAGCCACGCTGCACCCCGCGCCGCCAGAGAGGGAGCCACGCTGCACCCCGCGCCGCCAGAGAGGGAGCCACGCTGCACCCCGCGCCGCCAGAGAGGGAGCCACGCTGCACCCCGCGCCGCCAGAGAGGGAGCCACGCTGCACCCCGCGCCGCCAGAGAGAGATGGAACCCACACTGTACCCGCACCAGAGAGGGAGAAAGACAGAGCCACTGCCAGGATACAGACATGCTACACTACTATTCACCCTGGGCAACCCAGAGGGAGCAAACGTCCAGCCAGAGGGATCACTGTTGCGATTTCGCTGGGTCTGGTAAGAGGGCCTGTTGGCCACTGTCCATTACTATGCCCAGGGACAGAGCCATTAGGAAGTGCCCAGCCTGCTATTCTCTAGGCCAGGGGTCCTCAAACTATGGCCCTCCAGTTGTTCAGGAACCACATTTCCCATCATGCTCAGTCATGTCTGTGAATGTCAGAGTTTCACAATGCCTCATGGGATTTGTAGTTCCGCAACAGCTGGAGGGCCGTAGTTTGAGGATGCCTGCTCTAGGCCTTATTGACCGCCACAACATCACCCAACGGCGGTCCCTCTTTCCATGAATATGACAAGGTGGGTCTTGAAGGTGTGGCTTTGACAGGAAGGGGTGGGTCATATTTAAATTACAGGGTGCGCAAGTTTAGTCAGGCTTAGGACAGCACAAAACCTAAATACACCATTGGTTGTCTGCCCATAAGAATTCCAAAGGGAGAACAACCTGTCTTGTCATTCTTACCTCTGCAAGAATTGCAGGCAGCACCCTTTTTAGTTGGTATAAGTTCCACCTGTAGCCTTCCTGGTCTTATCTTTTATTGTTCTGTACATTCTTGCTACAATTCCTGAACTTTGAGGATGGCAAGTGTAACAGAATGACCTGTAACAACCTGAGACTTCGGAAGGATGGGGGATACTCCTGTGTCAGCATCACTGATAACTCTTGGCTCTAAGTCCACCCTGTGCCCCTTTGGGCATGGGGTGGCTAGTGAATCATAATTCCTGTATTACACGAGATGGGACATTAATAATAATTCATGTTTGCAGGATGTCTTGAGATATCACAAGTTGTTGGTTATTCAATGTGGGAAAACATTCTTTTGAAAGGTGTCAATTGCATCTACTCCTAGACATTTCATTGTGCATTGTGTAAAGGTGTTAATTTAGGTCTGCTCCAAGACCTCTTCATTGTGTGATAACACTGATAGCCTATTGATGCCCAGGCATTAAGACCTTTCTGCCTTAGACAGTACATCTGTCTAAAGATGTGGACTGAGGTCAAATCATTGTGTGATAGTATTTTGTTTTGATGTCATTATCTAAAGGAATGTGTCTCGTCAAGGTCGGTGCCGAAATGTCTGTTAACCAATTAGTAATTATCCTTAGTGTGTGATTAGGGGGGTGGAGATTTCATTGTCCCTTTGATTACTGTCACATGCTTGTAACTGCATAAAAAGCTGAGAAGAATCCATTAAAGCATTCATACATTTTGAAACTAGAGAACAGAGCAGAGTCTCGTTATTCTAGGAAATTGAATGGATCATGTCTGCTGGATTGTGGAGTGTCGGATAAGCTTGTCGTGGGTGGATGGAAGGTCGTAAACGGTGGTGACCATTACAGTAAGGAATGTGAAACTTCCAATCTATTTTTAATGCTCTTACCAGATCTTGGAAAACTTTGGCTATGAAGGAAGGGCCATTGTCTGAGTTAACCTGTAGTGGGCATCACCATTGAGGAATAATGCCCTGAATGAGAATTTTTAACACTGTTTGAGCATCTTCTCTTGTAATTGCAAATAAGTTTCTACTTATCTTGAGAACATATCTACTATTACAAGTAAATATTCCTGTTTGCCTAATTCGGGCCTGTGGGTGAAATCAATCTGTTAATGAGTGAATGGTGTGGATGGACATATCAGGTGTTCATGTTTTGCCTTGTGTGGATTCCTTGGATTGTTCCAGATGCATGTAATGCACCTAGAAAACATGATTTTACAAGAGAGGGAAGGACCTGGGATGATAAAATCTTTATCCAGTAATTCACATGTCACCTGCCAGCCTCTGTGTCCCACCCCATGGTATTATGAACTTAATGGGGCACTAGGTACAGATATACATGGTTTCCGCTCTTTGCAGATAAGCCCAGACTCTGGACTTTTCTGCACACCTGCAATATTCAAATGTTTTTTTATGTCAGTTTCAGTGGCATATGTTTGTAAGTCTGAGAACCAGTTCACACTGGGGCGATATGGCATCAGACTTCAGGTCGCCCCCTAGTTGCCTCAAATCACGCTGCATGAAGAAATTAATGTAAGTGAATGGAGCCGTCGTAATGTACACTACTGTGGTCACTCCGACTTGAAAAAAAAGGGATTTTTAAATACAGCTTACCTGTAAAATCCTTTTCTTGGAGTACATCACGGGACACAGAGCGGCATATTCATTACTATGTGGGTTATATGGAGTACCTTCAGGTGTGGACACTGGCAATCTCAAACAGGAAGTCCCCTCCCTATATAACCCCCTCCCCTAGAGGGAGTCCCTCAGTTTTGTAGCAAGCAGTATGCCTCCCAAAATGGTCACCCAAAAGAGGGGTGGGAGCTCTGTGTCCCGTGATGTACTCCAAGAAAAGGATTTTACAGGTAAGCTGTATTTAAAAATCCCTTTTTCTTTCTCGTACATCACGGGACACAGAGCGGCATATTCATTACTATGTGGGATGTCCGAAAGCAATGCTTTAATGAGGGGAGGGAGACATCTTCCAAAGAAGGATTCAATTTAGAGATAAACTCAAATCATAATAATAATTCCAACTTAGTCAAGAAAAAAAACTTTTTTTTTTTTATAACCAAGGGTGTTTCTGATCCCGAGGATTTCAAACTGCAGCCTGTAGTACTGCCTGACCAAAGGCAGCATCCGCATTTCTTCTCACGTCTAGTTGATAAAACCTTGTAAACGTGTGGACTGATGACCACGTTGCCGCCTTGCATATCTGAGCCATAGAGATCTGATGGTGTGCTGCCCAAGAGGCGCCCATGGCCCTGATAGAATGGGCCTTTACCGACAACGGAGGAGGCAACCTCTTCAACCCGTAGGCTTGAATGATTAATTGTCTAATCCATCTCGAGATGGTGGATTTTGCAGCTGCCTGCCCCTTCTTGGGGCCATCTGGTAGAACGAATAACACATCTGTTTTCCGGATCTTTTCTGTAGCTTTAAGATAGGCCTTCATGGCCCGGACAATATCCAAGGTATGCAGCAACCCCTCCTTTCTAGATGTAGGTTTTGGAAAGAAGGATGGAAGTACCAAATCCTGGTTTAAGTGAAATTTGGATATAACCTTTGGTAGAAAGGAAGGATGGGGCCGGAGAACTGCCCTGTCCTTATGCAGAACGAGATATGGTTCCTTACACGATAAGGCTGCTAATTCTGACACTCTCCTGGCCGAAACTATGGCGACCAAGAAAACCAACTTTCTTGTCAGTAAGAGTAAAGGAATCTCAGCCAACGGCTCAAAAGGCTGTTTCTGTAGAGTGGACAGGACAAGATTTAAGTCCCAAGGACAAATTGGTGACTTGACAGGAGGATTAATACGCAAGACCCCCTGTAAGAAGGTCTTTACCAGCGAGTGGGTGGCCAGCGGCCTCTGAAACCACACTGACAGAGCTGAGATCTGTCCCTTGATTGTGCTTAGTGCCAGGCCTTTATCCACTCCTAGCTGGAGAAAACTTAACACCCTATCAATAGTATATTTGCGGCAATTCCATCTTTTGGATTCACACCAGCCTATGTAGTTCCTCCACACCCTGTAATAAATCACCCTGGAGACCGGCTTTCTAGCCCTAATCAGGGTAGGGATTACCTGCCTAGACAGACCCCTACCCCTGAGAATCAGGGATTCAGCCTCCAGGCCGTCAAATTTAGACGCTGTAATGTAGGGTGGAGGATCGGGCCTTGTGAGAGTAGGTCTGGTTGTAGAGGAAGAGTCCAAGGGTCTCCCACTGCCATCTTCAGGACTAGTGAGTACCAAGTCCTCCGGGGCCAAGCCGGAGCTACTAGAATGACTGGCTTGTTCTCCACTCTGATCTTGCGCAACAGGCGCGGGAGTAACTGTAGGGGAGGGAATGCATATAGAAGTTTGAATTGATGCCAAGGGCAAACCAACGCATCGGTTCCGCAGGCCATAGGATCCCTCGCTCGCGACACGAACCTGTCTAG
Organism: Rana kukunoris; assembly: GCA_029574335.1. Classification (NCBI taxonomy): domain Eukaryota; kingdom Metazoa; phylum Chordata; class Amphibia; order Anura; family Ranidae; genus Rana; species Rana kukunoris. Next base: position 39,760 of record JAJQKJ010002576.1, read on the forward strand.
TTTCTTGTTGAACCTGGATGCCATTATATCTACGTCCGGCATTCCCCACCTCTGGCAGATTGTCTGAAAGACCTGGGGATGCAGAGACCACTCCCCTGGCAACAGACTCTGGCGACTTAAGAAGTCTGCCTGCAGGTTGTCCACTCCGGGAATGAATATCGCTGAAATGCAGGGTACATGAACCTCTGCCCATTGAAAAATCAAGTTCACCTCCCTCTGAGCGGCCTGGCTCCTGGTTCCCCCTTGGTGGTTTATGTATGCCACCGCCGTGGCATTGTCTGACTGGATTCTCACCGGGAACCCCTTTAATCTGGAGGTCCATGCCAGAAGGGCTAGGCGAGCAGCTCTGATTTCCAAGATATTGATGGGGAGCTGCCTCTCTGCTTTCACCCAAGTTCCCTGGCGGGAGAACCCCTCGAAGACCGCCCCCCAGCCTGCCAGGCTGGCGTCTGTGGTAACTACCTTCCAGACAACAGGGCTGAAGGATTTTCCCTTTAGAAGATTCTGAGGGTTCAACCACCAGGCCAGGCTTTGTCGGACCCTTGATGATAGCGTCAAAGGGGACTCTAAGGCATGTGCCCTCTTGCCCCAGGCTGCTAGAATGGCTGCCTGTAGGACGCGAGTGTGGATCTGAGCATATGGTACTGCCTCGAATGTGGCCACTAGCTTGCCTAGTAATCGCATACACAGGCGAATAGTTGGTTTTTTCTTGTTTAGAACCAACTGAACCAACCCCTTGATAGCCTCGATCTTTACAAGGGGCAGGAACACCTTTTGATGTTCTGTGTCTAACCTCATGCCGAGGTATTCCAACTGCTTTGTAGGCTGGAACGCTGACTTTCCCCGGTTTAGGACCCAGCCGAATTCTTCGAGGTACCGAACCGTGAGGTTTACTGCCTTTTGCAGACCCGGCCGTGAGTGATCTATGATTAAAAGGTCGTCCAAGTATGCTAGGACTGTGACTCCTTGGATCCTTAAATTGGCCAGAACTGGGGCTAGGATCTTCGTGAATACCCGGGGGGCCGTGGCCAGCCCGAAGGGGAGCGCCCTGAATTGGAAGTGTCGGTGCCCCACCGCGAAGCGTAAAAACCTTTGATGCGACTGAAAGATTGGTACATGAAGGTAAGCATCCTTTATGTCTATGGAGGCCAGAAAATCGTCCTTCTGAAGCGCGGCGGCTGCTGACCGGATGGATTCCATCCGGAAAGAACGCACCCTTAGGTAACCGTTTAACCTCTTTAGGTCCAAGATTGGCCTGACATCGCCGTTGGGCTTTGGTATGACAAAGAGATTGGAATAGAAACCTAGGCCTTGCTCTTGGGCTGGCACTTCTATAATTACGTCCTGGCCAAGCAGGTGATCCAAAGCTGCCAGCATTGAGGCCTTCCTTGCTGGATCCCTTGGTAGCCTTGATTCTTGAAAATGAGGCGGAGGATACCTTAGAAACTCCAGTCTGTAACCTGTGGTTACAGATGCCCGGACCCATTTGTCGGGGATCTTGGCTTCCCAAACTTCTGAGAAGAAACAAAGCCTTCCCCCCACCCGTGAGAGTGGGGGCGCCCCTTCATAAGGCAGACTTAGGGGCTGTCTTTGACGGCTTGCGATACCACGGCCTCTTACCCCCAGGGGTCTGTCCCTGCGATCTACTGTTAACGTTGGATCGTGCAGGCGGCCGTCGATACTGCCTGGAATTAGAGGGCCCCGAGACAGGAAAAAGCTGCCTTTTAAATGTAGGAGCCCGGAATGTCTTTTTTGACCGGTAAAAGGGTACTCTTGCCATTTGAAATAGTCTGAATATATTTATCCAGATCCTCTCCGAAGAGTCGTCCTCCATGGAAGGGAAACCCTGCCAGAAGCTTTTTGCATGGGGGCTCCGCCGCCCAGTTCTTCAACCATAAGAGCCTTCTCATGTGCACCAAACATAGTGATAAACGAGAGGCCTGCTGGATGGAATCTTTTATAGCATCTACCGCGAAACACAGAGCTCTGGGAATGTCAGAAAACTCTTCTGCTTGTTGGGTAGGCATGTCCTTTAACATTTCCTTTGTCTGGTCTTTTAATGCCTGACAAACTCCAATTGCAGCCACCGCTGGCTGCACCACTGCTCCTGCCGTAGCAAAGGATGCTTTTAAAAGTGTCTCTAATCTTTATCAACCGGAACTTTAAACATATGTATGTTTTCCACCGGGCAAGTTAGTGATTTATTCACACATGAGATGGCTGCATCCACTACTGGGAGCCTCCACCTCTTGGAGAATTTTTCCTCCATGGGGTAAATGACCGCAAATCTTTTCGGTGGCAGAAAAATCCTGTCCGGCCGTACCCAATCCCGAAGGAAAAAACTGCGTTGCTTAACGGAGCTTTCAAAGAGCCCAGAGAGGATACCGGAGGAACCTGAGGCTCTGGCAATGGCTGAAAATGGTTCCTCAGAGTTAGACCCCTCAATCCCTGAACCCTCTTGGTTCAGGTCTAGTTGATCCTCCTGTGATTCCAATTCCTCCGGAGAGAGAATCTCAGCATCTGAGGATACACCTCTTGGTGATGGGGATCTAACCCGTTTCTTACCAGGAATAGCTCTATCGATCAATGCTGCTATTCTTTCTTCTAGCCCCCCTAGGGATACGGCTAGCATCTCCTCTGTGATAAACACAGGGCTGGGCTGATCTGGGCCAGCCTCCGCACCAGATCCCCCTAATGGCTCATCCAAGGCGCTTCTTATGTTAATAAGTTGCGGGGAAGTATCGGCATATCAGAATCAGAAAGGGAACCCTTTTGTTTTTTGGTCTTTTTTGTACCCTTTGACCCCGAACCTTTGGAAGCCATAATACAAAATCGAGGGACTCCGCCCACACAACAGACTGTAGTGGCCAGGAGTACAAAAATCAGAGTTTAGGGGACAATAGATCACTAATGCCCAAAAACTGATGGGATCCCGTATGTTTTTTTTTTTTTTTTTTTTTCTTCTTTTTTTTTTTTTTAAATAATTATATATTTTCTTTTGACAACATACAGTGACCCCAAACTAAGTTTGCCAGCCTCCAACCTGCTGCAAAAAAGGGGGATTTCTTGGCTTAACAAAAAGGCATTGGAACAAAGTCCACATGTACTACCCCTCTTCCGCCACTGGGAGTCACTGTTGTGCCGCTCTGCGTCCTCTCCTCTGAAAATCAGCCTCAGACTGAGCACTGACAATGCCTGCTGTCTATAACAGCACAAAGGCGCGCCCCTGTATGACGCCGCAGGCACGCCCCCCCCCCCGCCCTCCTGTCTGGACGGCGCGACAAACGTCAATAAGACGTGCGCACGCGCGCGCGCGCGCGTATGCCGGAAACAGGAGGAACATGGAGGAGCCGCGCTGCTGGAGATCCAGGAACGCAGAAACAGGCGGCAGATTCAAACCCCCGGCCAGGTAGGACTCTCAAAAGGCCCCTAGGGATCCTTACTAGCCCTAGGAAGAAACAGCAGGTTTAGCTAGCAACACATATTTAGACAGGGGGACCTAGTGATGGGGGAGAAAAGGGTGTCATCCTGTCTCTCTTAGACATAGTGAACAAGGTTGCCCATGCAGAGCATACTTAGGCTATCCCCCTTTTTAGGTTACCCCGGAGAGCCTGCTGTCGAACCAAGTCCCGCAGGCTCCCCCTTACCTGCTCCATGCTGCAGGATGTTTGTCCAGCAAACTGATCCAATCTTCTCCCATCTCCGTGGGTAGCGTAGTAGACCTTCAGGCCCTGGGGTCCTATGAAGGTACCCACTGTCCTGGACCTATATAGCACCCTGGCAAACAGGAACTTATGGTTTTTACAAACTCCAAGTCCTGGGCCCAGGGTCCAACCCTCCAAAGAGGAGCATTATAGGCAAAACCCCACGGTTTGGGGCCCGGGTACTGTCCACTTTGGCACTGAGGCTCCTTGGACAGATCCGGTTAGCCCGCCCTTAATCCCAAGGATGTGGAGCAAAGCTATTCCGTGACCAACACCTAAGACACTGGCGAAAAAACTGAGGGACTCCCTCTAGGGGAGGGGGTTATATATAGGGAGGGGACTTCCTGTTTGAGATTGCCAGTGTCCACACCTGAAGGTACTCCATATAACCCACATAGTAATGAATATGCCGCTCTGTGTCCCTTGATGTACGAGAAAGAAAAAGGTTTCTGTACTAATTCAGTCCGACTTGTAGGGCGACTTGTACCCATTGATTTCAATGGAAGTCACCTCCAAGTCGGATCCCCGTTCACAATAAGGCAACTTTATAGGGAGTTGCCCCAGTGTGAACCTGTTCTAAGACAAGCACCTCCCTTCCACAGGGGAACGCCCCCCCCCCCTCCAAAGTCAGAAGAAGACGCCCCCCCCCCCTCCAAAGTCAGAAGAAGACACCCCCCCCCTCCAAAGCCAGAAGAAGACACCCCCCCTCCAAAGCCAGAAGAAGACACCCCCCCCCTCCAAAGCCAGAAGAAGACACCCCCCCCCCTCCAAAGCCAGAAGAAGACCCCCCCCCCTCCAAAGTCAGAAGAAGACCCCCCCCCTCCAAAGTCAGAAGAAGACCCCCCCCCTCCAAAGTCAGAAGAAGACCCCCCCCCCTCCAAAGTCAGAAGAAGACCCCCCCCCTCCAAAGTCAGAAGAAGACCCCCCCCCCTCCAAAGTCAGAAGAAGACACCCCCCCCCTCCAAAGTCAGAAGAAGACACCCCCCCCCCTCCAAAGTCAGAAGAAGACACCCCCCCCTCCAAAGTCAGAAGAAGACCCCCCCCCCCTCCAAAGTCAGAAGAAGACCCCCCCCCTCCAAAGTCAGAAGAAGACCCCCCCCTCCAAAGTCAGAAGAAGACCCCCCCTCCAAAGTCAGAAGAAGACCCCCCCTCCAAAGTCAGAAGACCCCCCCCCCTTCCAAAGTCAGAAGACCCCCCCCTTCCAAAGTCAGAAGAAGACCCCCCCTCCAAAGTCATAAGGGAGAAGACCAGGCCCCCACTGGTAAAAACTGGAAGACAGTGGTGGTGCCCAGCAGAAGGGAAAAGTCAGAAGACCCCCGAAGACCACATTAGCACACACCCTGCATTCTACCCTCAGCTGGGTAACTCCTTCCTGTGTCATGACCTAAAGTCTGACCAGGAAGTAAAGCAGGATTAATTGAGCAGTGTTTTTGAACAGCTATGAAGAGTGAGAATCCTGTTCTATGCCGAGATCACCAAGTTTGGCTTCTCATCGTCACATGGTGGAGAATTTAAATTTTTGGCTACCTGGATTTCTCTTAGATATTTTTGTGGACTTTAATTCACCAATTTAGAAATATTTTTCTTATATGTTTTACATATACAGTACAGACCAAAAGTTTGGACATACCTTCTCATTCAAAGAGTTTACAAGAGTCACACTAAAGGCATCAAAACTATGAATTAACACATGTGGAATTATATACATAACAAAAAAGTGTGAAACAACTGAAAATATATGTCATTCTAGGTTCTAGTAGCCATCTTTTGCAGCAGACACATCTCTAGAACAACTGTTAAGAGGAGACTGAATAAATCAGGCCGTCGTGGTAGAATATCTGCTAGGAAACCACTGCTAAAGAAAGGCAACAAGCAGAAGAGACTTGTTTGGGCTAAAGACCACAAGGAATGGACATTAGACCAGTGGAAATCTGTGCTTTGGTCTGATGTGTCCAAACTTGAGATCTTTGGTTCCAACCGTGTCTTTGTGCGATGCAGAAAAGGTTAATAGATGGACTCTAAATGCCTGGTTCCCACCGTGAAGCATGGAGGAGGAGGTGTGATGGTGTGGGGGTGCTTTTCTGATGACACTGTTGGGGATTTATTCAAAATTGAAGGCATACTGATCCAGCATGGCTACCACTAGACATGTGCAGACGGGAATATTTTGTTTCGTTTTTTTCGTTTTCGTCCAGAAAATCAATGTATTTAGTTACTCCCGAAAATCGTTTGGATTTATTTCGTTTGTCTGGAAAGTTTTCGTCCGAAAACGACGATTTTCGATGACTTTGTCGAGTTAAACGACGGTAATTCGACAAAGCATCGAAAATGGGGTGCTGCGCCAGATGACCTACCCTCCATAGTCACTGGACCTGAACCCAATCGAGATGGTTTGGGGTGAGCTGGACCGCAGAGTGAAGGCAAAAGGGCCAACAAGTGCTAAGCATCTCTGGGAACTCCTTCAAGACTGTTGGAAGACCATTTCAGGTTACTACTTCCTGAAGCTCATCAAGAGAATGCCAAGAGTGTGCAAAGCAGTAATCAAAGCAAAAAGGTGGCTACTTTGAAGAACCTAGAATATGAAATTTTCAGTTTCACACTTTTTTGTTATGTATATAATTCCACATGTGTTAATTCATAGTTTTGATGCCTTCAGTGTGAATCTACAATTTTCATAGTCATGAAAATAAAGAAAACTCTGAATGAGAAGGTGTGTCCAAACTTTTGGTCTGTTTATAATATATATATTTTTTGCTTTATTTATATTAATTGCTTATTGCTCATTGCACCCCCCTTTTTTTCCTAACTACTTTAAAAACCTGTGGCCCAGATTCACAAAGCGATTACGCGTGCGCAACTGCAGTTGCGCGTGCGTAAGTCTAAATGTGCGCGTGCGTATAGTTGCACGCGATTCACAAAACAATATACGCCAGAAATCTACGTTTTTTGGTCCGGCGTAATTGAGTTAGACCTTCGCTTCCCTTCGCGCAAAACTGCGCTAGACACACCATTGATTTGCTAGTCAAATATGCTAATGAGGGAGTTACGGGGATTCACAAAAAAACGCAGTTGCTGCGCAGGCTACGCGATGTGCGCAACAGCAAAATGTCCTGTCTAAAGTTAGAGGACCTAAAAGCTGGTCTAAATTTTGAAAAAAAGTCTAATTGTCAGATAAAGCAACACTGTTAGTGAGGAGTTCAGCAGTCACACGTGTTGCCCAACAATCTGTATGCCAACATGCCAGGGGCATCGTCGCGCATAGCTATACTACTGACTTTAGATGAACAAAGAAGGAGGAGGGCACGGAGGATGGCACTAAGGAGGGCACGGGAGATGTTTTTTTTTTTTTTATTTGCTTATATAAAATTTACAATTTAAATTACAATACAATATTCTTATCCGATACAAGCCCCTCACTCTTCACTTGATATATCACACACGCATAGACATCTTTGGCATGAGTGATTCTGAGGTGTCTCGCATCTTCAGATTCACCCCTCATGCCATCCTGGAATTAACCACAACCCTGCAGGAGGACATCAGCAGCCCAACACATGGCACCACCCATGACACCCATGACAGCTACATATACAATCCAAGCCCCATCCCCACAGATTTCGAACAGAACATGTATGGGGACAGCTGGCTGGTTGGTGAGTGACATGGGAGTCAGGCATGACTATCCCCTCCCGTGATGCACATCACAAGTGGCACATGCATGACTAACATCCTCCTGTCTTTTCCCTTCAAGGTGACTCTGCATATGCACTGGTACCCCATCTCATGACCCCATCTCATGCCAGCTCACATTATGCATCTTTGCACGTTAAACACACACATTAATCATGGCACAATGAGAATGCATGCATGCACACCACTGTGGTCCCTAGCACACACACCCCACATCCTCATCACATTGGATTGGCACCAGTCCACCATGCAAGACTGGTGAGCAGTAACGCCACGTCAAGGCTCCAATTATGTCACTGTACATTCATACACCATTCACACGGACCTGGGAATCACTTCTCCCTGGTCCTGGGGAACCCTTCTCCACCAAAATTGAGGGCGACACCCCTTTTCCAGCAGGAATGTCACCCCCACATTCACACAGCATTCACAACCCAAAAAATGCCAAAAATGTCAGCAAAAAAAAAAAAAGGCATAGAAAAAAAAAAGGCAGAGAACAAAAATAAAAATGCTTTCAAACCGAAAAAAGGGGGAAAAAAAAAAGTTAATGCCCTCTGCCTGAGCCACGCCTGGGGCGCCCCCGGCCACGGCCCCGGACCCTCAGGGGAGACGCATGGGGGAGGGGAAAAGCCGGGGAAGGAGGAGCAGCCCCTGAGATCTGCCCACCTGGCGGCCTGCCCTCCAAGGCCACGGCTATTCTGTCCAGGGCAGCACCAAGTGTTGCCGTGTTGCCCTGGATAGCCTGGGTAAGGGCCCTCACATCCTGCCCAACGCCTGCTGCTGTAGTTTGCAGGTCATTTAGGCAGGTTGTGGAGGCCCGGGAGTGGGAGTCCAGGTTACCCAGCCTATCGTTGATGGAGGACAGGCTCTGATCCACCCGCCCCATAGTCTGGCAGAGCTGTCTCAGAAGGCGGGTCTGGGTGGCCAGGTTCCTTCTCAGACTGGCGGGCAGGAGATTGGGCGCCCCCCTGGTGCTCTGGGATGACCTCCTGGCTCTTGCTGATGGTTGTGGCCGGGGAGAAGGGGAGGCCCTTGTGAGGGGAGCCATGTTGGGGGAGGAGGGGGGGGCTCCCCCTTAGGGAGGGCAGGCTTCTTGCAGCCAGAGGGGAAGAGTCCGCAGAAACCAATTGTCCAGTGCCTGCCATGGACTCCTCCTCCTCATGATTCTCCTCCTCCTCATGATCGTCCTCCGCATGATCATCCTCCTCCTCTTGTTCCTCCTCCGCGGACTCTGGCCTTGTTGGGGGGGCCTCATTAGGCTGCTGTCCTGGCGTTGGAGCGGTCAGGCCAGATGGCCCTGCACCCTCCTGCACAGCTGTGGATGACACAAAACATTCACAGGTTGGAGGATCCACACACTTGCCACATATTCCCTTTCACCCCCTCCCCCACACATGCTACACACCTGAGAGAAATAAAAACCTTACCTGGCACCGCGGGGACCGGACTTGTGTCAAAGCCTGGCAGGCCCTCCACTTCATGCCGGTGAAAGGTCAGGGCCACCACACGCTCCGTCGCTGTAAATCTAATCCGGCATGGTGGGCCCCCTCCTGTGCCCCTGGCATGGGCATTTATTGCGGCCATTTTTTTTTTCACCTCAAGCCGGAGGTCATTTATTTTCTTTTCAATCCCAGACCGGGTCCGTGTCTCCCCCTCCCCCGATGAATTGACCTGCTCCGTGATCATATCCAATATCTCCCTCCTCCTGGCCGGGGTGGTGGTGGCACTCTGCAGGCCGTGGAGAAAACGCCCATACTCGCTAATGGCCCGGGCAAGAATTCTTTTTTCCCCCACTGTAAAATTAAGCTTTTTTCTCTCTGTCAAACTTCCAAACAAACTCACTAGCAGTCACCAAAAATCAGTCACAAATACAAGCACAACCAATCAGACAAGAACACACACAAAGAGAAAAAGAACACCCAAAAATCACACTAGCACTCAGCAAGAAACAGTCACAAAAAAATCAGATGAAAAAATAAAGCAAGAAAACAAACGCTCAGAAATCTATCAAACAAACAGTCTCAAACACTTATCAAAACTCACTTTCACAAAAATACCAACAAGCACTAGATCACACAGAACACTAATCTGACAACTACAAAACACACACTAACGAACAGAGCAAAAGCACTTGATTCAATGGGAAGGGACACAAAGTGATGTACTTTTGCAATGGAAGTGCGTTTGTGTGTCTATTTATGCTGTCTGCGTAGTTCACAACGTTGCCCTAGTCCATTTCCAATTTCACTGATTGCGCCGCTCCCGAGTTGTGAGCATGCGCACAACGGAGCCGACAAGGTTTCCTTCACGCGCGCATGCGCGAGTCGGCCGGCCCTTCATTTGCATGGGGTCACGGCTCATTTCAATGTAACACGCCCACGTCCCTCCCAATTTGTATTACTCCTCCTTACGCCTCAGGAAAAAACCTTACGCTTGCGCAATCTCTTGCGCAAAAGCTTCGTGAATCGCGGGATTACGCGGCTAGATTGCGCAAGTCTAACGGAAAAGTGGTGCGCTACGCCGGTCCAATAATGCGCCGATGTACGTGAATCTGGGCCTGTGTTTTTATATTGACATTTTTCTTCCACCAGGTGAATGGATATGGGTACGATGTACCCCATACTCACATAGGGTGGGGTGCCGGAATCTGGGGGCCCCTTAAGGGGGCTCCCAGAATCTGATAAGCCCCCCGCCTGCAGACCAACAACCAGGGTTGTCGGAAAGAGGCCCTTGTCCCCATCAACATGGTGGGCAAGGTGCTTTGGGGTGGGGGGGCCGAAGGGCACCCCCCCATGTTTAGGGCATGCCGCCAGTTATGGCTCAGTAGGGGGGCGCTCGCTCCTCCAGACCCCTTTCCTGACCAGCTGGTCTGCGTGCTCGGATAAGGGTCTGGTATGGATTTGGGAGGGCTCCCATGCTGTTTCAGCATAGGGGGGGTTTACCTTGAAATCCATACCAGACCTAAGGGCCTGGTATGCTCTTGGAGGGGGAACCCACGCCGCTTTTTTATTTAAAATTTGGCATAGAGTTCTCCTTCCTGGAGGCGACTTCAAGTAAGTCGCGTTGTGATGCATACTCAAGTCGTGTTCAACACGATAAATTTTGGTTCACCTGGGCCTGCTGGACCCACTACAGGGAATCACTGATACACGCGAACCCACTTATTCCTTCAACCCACCCATTACCTATGCCCTGATCAGTCATTACTAGTATCTCCTCGCCCCCTGCCCCCTTGTGCTCCGTACCCCCTCCCGATCCCCGCCCCAGTCCGACCTTTCCCCGTTTTAGGTCCTACACTACTACGGCCTTTGGAGGTCTATATTGGACATAGCCCTCACGTAGACTATCTCACACGCCTTGAATAATACACCCAGGTCACGTTATATGTCTGTAGGTATGCGGCTGTACTGCATGGGTCCAGGATACACCCCCCCCCCTCCTCACCGCCCACAGAATGTTCCCGTTAGGGGTGGGCTGGCCCTGGAGGGTCCCATACTGTTCCAACACTACCCAAACGGACCGTTTAGCCTCCTACTAAGGTATTATATTGTTTGTAATAGTCTCTCACAATCTAAATTCTGAAATGGGATCTTCTGTATATGATGTTCCGTACCATTCCATGTGCTGATATATTTCCCTCTGTATCGCTCAATGTGAATTGAAGACTACCCTGACAATTGTACTTTTGTCCTTATCATTGTATTGTTGTAATACTCAATAAAATTGTTTGGAAAAAAAAATAAAAAAAAAGTCGTGTTCAAGTTGCCTCCCAAAGTTGAGCTGAAAGTCGTGTTGCCCCAGTGTGAACCGGCTCAGAGTGTTTGGTCAAGCAAAGGTATTTCAGGGGCTACAGAAGGCACCTGGACTGTTGCCTCTTGTTTGGAAGCTGCTTGTGCAGATTACAATAGGACCACACCATATACAAGTTAAGTGTGGTCATTTAGTCTTGAGCAAAACCCATCTACACATTTTAAGCTCCCAGGATTGCACTCGAGCACATATCCATTCCGGGTGAGGTGTCGTGCTGCAAAGCTTTAATACATTCATGTTGTGGGGCTACCTCATCCTTAATTTTTAAGTCCAAGGAGAGCATTCAAGACTGGGGTTGGGCCTGAGGTGGGGGAGGCATATTTTATTTCAAGGAGACCAGGTGCTGTTAGATGTTTTGAGGTGTACAAAAGCATTATACATTTCATCATTCCATTTTATACAATCTGGCATGTTAGTACTTTGTCTCAAAATGTTATAGTAGGAACAGTCAAGTATCCATTGGCGACAGTAACCAATCATGCCAAGGAAAGACAGCATATCCTTTTTGGTCTGTGGGCAGGCTAGACCCATGAGAGCCACAGCTCACTTGTAACTCAGCCCTCAAAAATTCCACTCGCCTGCTCGCATTTTGCTAAAGGAATTTAGTGAGGTGCAGGGACTGAGCAGGCTGACCGTTTTCTGACTGCAGCTATCAGCCAGGAAACTGTCAGCAGGAGGGAACAGAGCGGCATGGCTGGACTCTTGTGGTGCCACTTTGAGCTGAAGCTGCAGCGGTCTCTTGTGTATCACACACAGCGTGTATCCCCCTGGGACGGACGAGGAGAGGAGAGGGGCCGGCGGGAAGCAGCGTGCTTTTTTTGCTGGAGGCAGTATAAGGGGGGCACACACTGCAGGGGAGGGGGTGTCAGGCCAGCACGGGCACACACTGCGGGGGGTGTCAGACCGGCACGTGGAACACACTGCGGGGGGTGTGTATCAGACCAGCACGAGGCACACACTGCGGGGGGGTGGTCAGGCCAGCACAACGCACTGCCAGACTGACACAGACAGGAGCAGGAGAAAACATGGTCTCAATCAGCAGGGTAGGGAGGGAGAGAGAGAGAGAGAGAGAGAGACAGTGGCCAGCACTAAATAGAAGACGGTAAATTCTGTCAACTAGCAGGTTGATTGGTTGCTAGGAGGTCATAGCAACCAATCATTAGCATTGTTAATATGAAAAGTCATTCAGTAGTTCCCGTCCTCTGTTCAGCACTGGTGCGTCTCTCCCTGTGTAGGTAGGAAGTAAGGTAGGAAGGGGCAGAGAGGTGGGGAGACTAGCATGCAGGGGCCCCAAAGCTGAGGGGAGGAAAGGTGACTAACACATGCTGGGGCTGGGAGAGGCGACTAACATGCTGGGGCTGGGAGAGGCGACTAACATGCTGGGGCTGGGAGAGGCGACTAACATGCTGGGGCTGGGAGAGGCGACTAACATGCTGGGGCTGGGAGAGGCGACTAACATGCTGGGGCTGGGAGAGGCGACTAACATGCTGGGGCTGGGAGAGGCGACTAACATGCTGGGGCTGGGAGAGGCGACTAACATGCTGGGGCTGGGAGAGGCGACTAACATGCTGGGGCTGGGAGAGGCGACTAACATGCTGGGGCTGGGAGAGGCGACTAACATGCTGGGGCTGGGAGAGGCGACTAACATGCTGGGGCTGGGAGAGGCGACTAACATGCTGGGGCTGGGAGAGGCGACTAACATGCTGGGGCTGGGAGAGGCGACTAACATGCTGGGGCTGGGAGAGGCGACTGTGTAACATGCTGGGGCTGGGGGAGGCGACTGTGTAACATGCTGGGGCTGGGGGAGGCGACTGTGTAACATGCTGGGGCTGGGGGAGGCGGCTGAACTGTGTAACATGCTGGGGCTGGGGGAGGCGACTGTGTAACATGCTGGGGCTGGGAGAGGCGACTGTGTAACATGCTGGGGCTGGGAGAGGCGACTGTGTAACATGCTGGGACTGGGGGAGGCGACTGTGTAACATGCTGGGACTGGGGGAGGCGACTGTGTAACATGCTGGGACTGGGGGAGGCGACTGTGTAACATGCTGGGACTGGGGGAGGCGACTGTGTAACATGCTGGGACTGGGGGAGGCGACTGTGTAACATGCTGGGACTGGGGGAGGCGACTGTGTAACATGCTGGGACTGGGGGAGGCGACTGTGTAACATGCTGGGACTGGGGGAGGCGACTGTGTAACATGCTGGGACTGGGGGAGGCGACTGTGTAACATGCTGGGACTGGGGGAGGCGACTGTGTAACATGCTGGGACTGGGGGAGGCGACTGTGTAACATGCTGGGACTGGGGGAGGCGACTGTGTAACATGCTGGGACTGGGGGAGGCGACTGTGTAACATGCTGGGACTGGGGGAGGCGACTGTGTAACATGCTGGGACTGGGGGAGGCGACTGTGTGTAACATGCTGGGACTGGGGGAGGCGACTGTGTAACATGCTGGGACTGGGGGAGGCGACTGTGTAACATGCTGGGACTGGGGGAGGCGACTGTGTAACATGCTGGGACTGGGGGGCGACTGGTAACATGACTGGGGGAGGCGACTGTGTAACATGCTGGGACTGGGGGAGGCGACTGTGTAACATGCTGGGACTGGGGGAGGCGACTGTGTAACATGCTGGGACTGGGGGAGGCGACTGTGTAACATGCTGGGACTGGGGGAGGCGACTGTGTAACATGCTGGGACTGGGGGAGGCGACTGTGTAACATGCTGGGACTGGGGGAGGCGACTGTGTAACATGCTGGGACTGGGGGAGGCGACTGTGTAACATGCTGGGACTGAGGCGACTGTGTAACATGCTGGGACTGGCGACTGTGTAACATGCTGGGACTGGGGGAGGCGACTGTGTAACATGCTGGGACTGGGGGAGGCGACTGTGTAACATGCTGGGACTGGGGGAGGCGACTGTGTAACATGCTGGGACTGGGGGAGGCGACTGTGTAACATGCTGGGACTGGGGGAGGCGACTGTGTAACATGCTGGGACTGGGGGAGGCGACTGTGTAACATGCTGGGACTGGGGGAGGCGACTGTGTAACATGCTGGGACTGGGGGAGGCGACTGTGTAACATGCTGGGACTGGGGGAGGCGACTGTGTAACATGCTGGGACTGGGGGAGGCGACTGTGTAACATGCTGGGACTGGGGGAGGCGACTGTGTAACATGCTGGGACTGGGGGAGGCGACTGTGTAACATGCTGGGACTGGGGGAGGCGACTGTGTAACATGCTGGGACTGGGGGAGGCGACTGTGTAACATGCTGGGACTGGGGGAGGCGACTGTGTAACATGCTGGGACTGGGGGAGGCGACTGTGTAACATGCTGGGACTGGGGGAGGCGACTGTGTAACATGCTGGGACTGGGGGAGGCGACTGTGTAACATGCTGGGACTGGGGGAGGCGACTGTGTAACATGCTGGGACTGGGGGAGGCGACTGTGTAACATGCTGGGACTGGGGGAGGCGACTGTGTAACATGCTGGGACTGGGGGAGGCGACTGTGTAACATGCTGGGACTGGGGGAGGCGACTGTGTAACATGCTGGGACTGGGGGAGGCGACTGTGTAACATGCTGGGACTGGGGGAGGCGACTGTGTAACATGCTGGGACTGGGGGAGGCGACTGTGTAACATGCTGGGACTGGGGGAGGCGACTGTGTAACATGCTGGGACTGGGGGAGGCGACTGTGTAACATGCTGGGACTGGGGGAGGCGACTGTGTAACATGCTGGGACTGGGGGAGGCGACTGTGTAACATGCTGGGACTGGGGGAGGCGACTGTGTAACATGCTGGGACTGGGGGAGGCGACTGTGTAACATGCTGGGACTGGGGGAGGCGACTGTGTAACATGCTGGGACTGGGGGAGGCGACTGTGTAACATGCTGGGACTGGGGGAGGCGACTGTGTAACATGCTGGGACTGGGGGAGGCGACTGTGTAACATGCTGGGACTGGGGGAGGCGACTGTGTAACATGCTGGGACTGGGGGAGGCGACTGTGTAACATGCTGGGACTGGGGGAGGCGACTGTGTAACATGCTGGGACTGGGGGAGGCGACTGTGTAACATGCTGGGACTGGGGGAGGCGACTGTGTAACATGCTGGGACTGGGGGAGGCGACTGTGTAACATGCTGGGACTGGGGGAGGCGACTGTGTAACATGCTGGGACTGGGGGAGGCGACTGTGTAACATGCTGGGACTGGGGGAGGCGACTGTGTAACATGCTGGGACTGGGGGAGGCGACTGTGTAACATGCTGGGACTGGGGGAGGCGACTGTGTAACATGCTGGGACTGGGGGAGGCGACTGTGTAACATGCTGGGACTGGGGGAGGCGACTGTGTAACATGCTGGGACTGGGGGAGGCGACTGTGTAACATGCTGGGACTGGGGGAGGCGACTGTGTAACATGCTGGGACTGGGGGAGGCGACTGTGTAACATGCTGGGACTGGGGGAGGCGACTGTGTAACATGCTGGGACTGGGGGAGGCGACTGTGTAACATGCTGGGACTGGGGGAGGCGACTGTGTAACATGCTGGGACTGGGGGAGGCGACTGTGTAACATGCTGGGACTGGGGGAGGCGACTGTGTAACATGCTGGGGAGGCGACTGTGTAACATGCTGGGGCTGGGGGAGGCGACTGTGTAACATGCTGGGGCTGGGGGAGGCGACTGTGTAACATGCTGGGGCTGGGGGAGGCGACTGTGTAACATGCTGGGGCTGGGGGAGGCGACTGTGTAACATGCTGGGGCTGGGGGAGGCGACTGTGTAACATGCTGGGGCTGGGGGAGGCGACTGTGTAACATGCTGGGGCTGGGGGAGGCGACTGTGTAACATGCTGGGGCTGGGGGAGGCGACTGTGTAACATGCTGGGGCTGGGGAGGCGACTGTGTAACATGCTGGGGCTGGGGGAGGCGACTGTGTAACATGCTGGGGGGGGAGGCGACTGTGTAACATGCTGGAACGACTGTGTAACATGCTGGGGCTGGGGGAGGCGACTGTGTAACATGCTGGGGCTGGGGGAGGCGACTGTGTAACATGCTGGGGCTGGGGGAGGCGACTGTGTAACATGCTGGGGCTGGGGAGGCGACTGTGTAACATGCTGGGGCTGGGAGAGGCGACTGTGTAACATGCTGGGGCTGGGGGAGGCGACTGTGTAACATGCTGGGGCTGGGAGAGGCGACTGTGTAACATGCTGGGGCTGGGGGAGGCGACTGTGTAACATGCTGGGGCTGGGGGAGGCGACTGTGTAACATGCTGGAGGCTGGGGGAGGCGACTGTGTAACATGCTGGGGCTGGGAGAGGCGACTGTGTAACATGCTGGGGCTGGGAGAGGCGACTGTGTAACATGCTGGGGCTGGGAGAGGCGACTGTGTAACATGCTGGGGCTGGGAGAGGCGACTGTGTAACATGCTGGGGCTGGGAGAGGCGACTGTGTAACATGCTGGGGCTGGGAGAGGCGACTGTGTAACATGCTGGGACTGGGGGAGGCGACTGTGTAACATGCTGGGGCTGGGAGAGGCGACTGTGTAACATGCTGGGGCTGGGGGAGGCGACTGTGTAACATGCTGGGGCTGGGAGAGGCGACTGTGTAACATGCTGGGGCTGGGGGAGGCGACTGTGTAACATGCTGGACTGGGGGAGGCGACTGTGTAACATGCTGGGACTGGGGGAGGCGACTGTGTAACATGCTGGGACTGGGGGAGGCGACTGTGTAACATGCTGGGACTGGGGGAGGCGACTGTGTAACGGGCTGGGGGAGGCGACTGTGTAACATGCTGGGGCTGGGGGAGGCGACTGTGTAACATGCTGGGGCTGGGGGAGGCGACTGTGTAACATGCTGGGACTGGGGGAGGCGACTGTGTAACATGCTGGGGCTGGGGGAGGCGACTGTGTAACATGCTGGGGCTGGGGGAGGCGACTGTGTAACATGCTGGGGCTGGGGGAGGCGACTGTGTAACATGCTGGGGCTGGGGGAGGCGACTGTGTAACATGCTGGGGCTGGGGGAGGCGACTGTGTAACATGCTGGGGCTGGGGGAGGCGACTGTGTAACATGCTGGGGCTGGGGGAGGCGACTGTGTAACATGCTGGGGCTGGGGGAGGCGACTGTGTAACATGCTGGGGCTGGGGGAGGCGACTGTGTAACATGCTGGGGCTGGGGGAGGCGACTGTGTAACATGCTGGGGCTGGGGGAGGCGACTGTGTAACATGCTGGGGCTGGGGGAGGCGACTGTGTAACATGCTGGGGCTGGGGGAGGCGACTGTGTAACATGCTGGGGCTGGGGGAGGCGACTGTGTAACATGCTGGGGGAGGCGACTGTGTAACGGGCTGGGGGAGGCGACTGTGTAACATGCTGGGGCTGGGGGAGGCGACTGTGTAACATGCTGGGGGAGGCGACTGTGTAACATGCTGGGGCTGGGGGAGGCGACTGTGTAACATGCTGGGGCTGGGGGAGGCGACTGTGTAACATGCTGGGGCTGGGGGAGGCGACTGTGTAACATGCTGGGGCTGGGGGAGGCGACTGTGTAACATGCTGGGGCTGGGGGAGGCGACTGTGTAACATGCTGGGGCTGGGGGAGGCGACTGTGTAACATGCTGGGGCTGGGGGAGGCGACTGTGTAACATGCTGGGGCTGGGGGAGGCGACTGTGTAACATGCTGGGGCTGGGGGAGGCGACTGTGTAACATGCTGGGGCTGGGAGAGGCGACTGTGTAACATGCTGGGGCTGGGGGAGGCGACTGTGTAACATGGGGGCTGGGGGAGGCGACTGTGTAACATGCTGGGACTGGGGGAGGCGACTGTGTAACATGCTGGGGCTGGGGGAGGCGACTGTGTAACATGCTGGGGCTGGGAGAGGCGACTGTGTAACATGCTGGGGCTGGGAGAGGCGACTGTGTAACATGCTGGGGCTGGGAGAGGCGACTGTGTAACATGCCAATTGCGATTTTTTTACGAAAAATATGTAGAAGAATACGTATCGGCCTAAACCGAGATAAAAAAAAAATATATATATTTTTTTGGGGATATTATAGCAAAATGTAAAAAATATTGCATTTTTTTCAAAATAGTTGCTCTATTTTTGTTTATAGCGCAAAAAAAAAAAAAAAAAAAAATGCAGCGATGATCAAATACCACCAAAAGAAAACTATTTGTGGGGAAAAAAGGACGTTAATTTTGCTTGGGAGCCACGTTGCACGACCGCGCAATTGTCAGTTAAATCGACGCAGTGCCGAATCACAAAGAGTGCTCTGGTCTTTGGACAGCAATATGGTCCGGGGCTAAAGTGGTTAAAGACGCAGACTGAGTTGGTTTTGGACAATGTTTAATAAGGTAGCTGTTATCTTCAATATTAATCTTTTTTTATTCATGGTATTTTACATAGTCATATAAGGACGTTATTGGATTTCCCTCTATCTCATCATCTAGTTTCCTCTGTCTATTGGGTCGATTTCTTAGTTCCATTCATCTACCCTGTGGCCATGCAAGTGGGGTATTCATGATAGCAGATCCTACAATTGTTAATCCTCTGAGAAACAACTCTTACAAGGCTATCTACTTGTTCCTTCTGACCAGAACCTTGTTTGAAATCGGGGGGAGAAGTAGTTGAAAAAACGGGGGAATCAATACCTCCGGAAGCCCCACCTTGAGGTGAGCCTCCAGGAGTTCCCAAAACAGGACTTTGTGATACGGGATCAGATTGGGTGACCACAGGAGTTCTGAGGCAGGGCACCCAATGTGGCCAGCAAGTCTAGTTCCACATTGGTTAAACTGGGGTATACATTATTATAAGCGCGTGGGGGACCTGGAGCAGTACCAGACACATGCACATAAGGAAAAGGATGTGCTGTAGGGCCGAGTTGTTTTGATCTTTGCCACTTGGGAGTGCTTCAGATCGCATTCCTCTTTGGTCATTCCATTTTTGGAATACTGTTCCTTTGGAACCAGTAAGGTGCGTATTGTAGCCAATTTTCACCACCCTTTCACATATATTCCATGTCCCACTGTGGGTATCCCTGACCGGGAAAAGCTTTATCCCCGAGAAAAACCTTTTACCATATCCATGTGAAACTCCTTATTTGATCCATCTCTGGGGAAAGGGTCTGTACTAACCAAAGCTTCTGTCCACCCTGCCAAAATTTTAAACTCAAAGTTGTATATATTCTTGGCAAATATTTTTATTAGAATTTAAATTTCATAAGGGAGACTGAAAATAAAAAGAACGGAAGTACATAGAATAATATTCATGGGTTACATTCAAAGTACTATGTACTAATACTGTACACAATTAAAATCTTACAGTAGTCGATGTGTACACTGTAAATCAAGGGGGGGGGAAAAGGGGCAAGAATAAATAAAAATAATAAGTAAAGAAATACCTGGGTGGTGGTCTGACCCGTAACTAACCGATATATACACTGAGTAATATTTTATGTATCCTAGATTGGAGACAATAAAGACTGGTCAAAGTCAGTAGGGAAGTAGTGTTTCACCCAAGGCTGCCAGATATTATATTTAGGGCTGTTACTGATCAAAATTTTTGTGTTCGATTAATCGTTTTTTTTTTTAATCGATTAATCGACTAATTTCGATTAATTACAACGCACATACAGATTCCCAGTGCAGCTACCAACAACTAGAATAATGGATAGCAGGATACAAAAAAACACAAAGGCAACGCTCGATGGGAATAGCATTAAAACTGTTATAGTCTTCAAGTATAGTCTTTATAGTCTGCAAAATAAATATTGCACTGGAGATAAAATCGATGTAGCTACATAAACTGTAAAAATGGTGCGAGTAATACCAAACGGTACCAAAAACAGTCATAAATACTGGTATAGAAATGTGTACAATGATGCCACTGCTGAATCCAGATGAGGAGAGGTTAACATCAGTCAGTCGGCATGTAGATGTCCCATGAAGGGAACTATCACAACTCCCAGTGGATGGCTGTAGAATCCTAGGTTGATAGAGGGAAGTGTAACAGCCCATGCGTGTGGCAGATAGTAAGGTCCCCCCGGCATGCAGATATGAAGGCACAGCAAGGGAGCCCTTCAGATGGACACAGTAAGCCCCGCCGGTGTCCGTGACGTTACCGGATCTCCTACAGAACTCCCTGAAGGTCCAGAAGCCGGCGGAGAGATGAGTACCAATCAAAAGAATTTTAATCGATCAAAAAGATTTTGATCGATCAAAAAAATTAAAGATTAATCGATCAATTAAAAGTTAATTTGCACAGCCCTAATTATATTTATTCATTTTATTATATTCTATAGGCGTCATCTTTGCGTGAATAAGTTTTGTATTCATTCTATGTTTTGCTTCAGCTAAGATTAGGGTTTTTGTTTTCCAAGCCTTAGCAATGGTTTGCTTGTCAGCAGTATTAACAACTGAAATTGGTTGTGTGTAAGCGTAGTAGGTTTAAGGTTTAAAAGTGCTATAGCTGGGTCTGGAGGAATAGTAATCTCAAGAGCTTTGGATGCCATTCGAAATATATTCGTCCAGAATTGACAACCGGACATTGCCACCATATGTGGAATGGAGTACCTGATGTGTCACAGCCCCTAAAAGAATTTGGTGAATATGTGGGAGCGAATTTCGCTATTCTAGCTGGTACTAGGTACCAGTGTGTTAGTACCTTATAATTTGTTTCTACAGCAAAACAGTTAGAATTTGCTTGACCAGTCTTTAGAGCTCAACACCAGATTCATGTCCTGTGCCCATTTAATTGCATACAAGGGTAATGTATCTTTGGGAATTGTATTTAGTTGTTGATTAAAAAATTAAAATCAGTCCTCTGGTATGTGGGTTGCTGATACAAATGCGCTCAAATTGAGACATTTGAGTAAGTAATGTGCCTGTATTTAGAAGTGGTTCATAAAAAAAAAATTAAATTTGTAAATGTCTGAAGACTTCAGACCTACGTAGCCCAAAAGAGTCACATAGTACCGAAAAGGAATGAATGGTATCATTGGATACTAGGTTGTGTAAACGATACAAGTTCGTGGAAGACCATGCTGAAAATGATTTGGGGTATTTCTAAGCGGATAGAAGGCTGGGTTCCAAAGGAAGGAAAGCAGGGGATTAGGTGAGGATTGGAGCATATATGAGAACTTTTAAATTTATCCCAAATAGTTAGAGAATGTTTTGTTATGGAATTAGATAAATGAAGCCCATCAACGGGTCTGAGCCATAATAGGTTGGCTACTGAAATGGGATCACTATCAACCGACTCAACAGCAACCCACAAAGGTATTTCAGCTGTCGTATGATATTTTGATAGTGATGCCACTTGTGCAGCATTGTAATAGGGGAAGTTGGGTAGTTCCATTCCTCCTCTCAATTTATAGAGGTATAATGTTGACTTATGAATACGAGGTTTAGTCATGCCCCAAATAAAGCACATAACTCTATGCTGGTTAAGTCTTAGAATATAGGAAAAATATCGGAAAAAATTAAAATAGCAGAGGCAATCAAATACCATCAAAAGCAAGCTCTATTTGTGGGAAGCAAAGGACGCAAATTTTGTTTTGGTACAACATTGCATGACCGCGCAATTACTAGTTAAAGCAGCACAGTGCCAAATTGTAAAAACACCTTTGGGCATTTAGCAGCATATTGGTCCGGGGCTTAAGTGGTTAAGGGAGACTGAGTTGAATTCCTAAGGGATTTGTTTTAAAACCCAATTAAAGGTTAAGGAATTTTGAACGAGATGGAGATCAGATTGGGACAGGGAGATATTTAGCGCATTTGATTTAGAGGGATTAACATGAAGTCCTGAAATTTGAGCAAAATCATCTAAATCTTGAGCAAGTTTGGGGCTGTTACATGTGGGTGTGACATAAAAATAAGGATATCTGCGAAAAGGCATATCTTATGTTGGTGTCCACCTAATTCAATACCTTTAATATCAGAATTAGATCTAATTGTGCAAGTGGTTCTACTTATGGGGCAAAAATTAATGGGGAAATGGGACATGCCTGTCTAGTTCCTCTCCTAATGTCGAACATTGGTGACTTTTAGCCAGCGTATTTTATATATGCTTTGGGAGTATTGTATAGGGAGGAGACCCATGTCAGGAAATGATTGACGAAGCCCCATTTTTGAAGTGTGTATTGCATATAAGGCCAAGTGACAGTCAAATGCCTTCTTTATATCTAGAGACACAAGGCAGGATGGAATTTTCCTAGATTTGGCTGCGTGGATAAGTAGAAGCGCTCTAATATCACCTGCTTGGCGTTTAGGTATAAAGCCTGTTTGGTCTATCAGACGTCCTATGATGTTTTTCAGTCTGTTTGCCAAGAAGGGATATAGGATGATAATTAGCCCAGGAGGTTGTATCTGAGTATGGTTTGGGGATCATAGCTATGATAGAAGTTTGGGTTTCCGTTCTGAATGAATGTCCATTCAAGATTGAGTTTAAGGCTCTAGTTAAGATTAGTGTTAACGTGAATAAACTGTTTATAATAAGCTGCCGAGAATCCGTCCGGACCTGGTCTCTTCTGAAGTTTTAGAGATTTTAGGGCATTCGACACTTTAGTATCCATAATGAGGCCTTCAAGGAGATCACACTGTTCTTGGTTTAAAGTAGGGAGCGTGATTTTAGAAAACATTGCGTCAGCTTTTGTCTGGTCAAAACTATGAGCAGGAGAGTATAATTTGGCTAGGTTAGAGCGGAAGACCTCTAGTATTTTAACTGGGCTACTAGTAGGGTTGTCCCGATACCACTTTTTTAGGACCGAGTACAAGTACCGATACTTTTATTCAAGTAGTCGCCGATACCGAATACCGATACTTTTTTTAAATGTGTCATAATGCAGCCACGTCTGCCCCCCCCGCCACGTCTGCCCCCCACATATTGCAGCCATGCCCCCCACATATTGCAGCCATGCCCCCCACATATTGCAGCCATGCCCCCCACATATTGCAGCCATGCCCCCCCTATTTGATGATGCCGCCGCCGTATAGGCAGTGCCTTTCAATAGCTATTTTCCCTGCCGCGTGCCATGTTAAGGACGAGTATTTGCGGGAGTACAAGTCCCGATACCGATACTTGTACCGGGACTTGTACGATCGTACCCGTGCACGGCGGGTACGATCGCCACCGGGCACCCGCGATTGCTCGTTACAGAGCGGGGAACGGGAGCTGTGTGTGTAAACACACAGCTCTCGTTCTTGTCAGCGAGGGAAACGCTGATTTTCTGTTCATTCAATGTATGAACAGAAGATCAGTGATTTCCCCTAGTGAGGCCACCCCCCCATACAGTTACAACACACCCAGCAACACACTTAACCCCTTCACTGCCAATGGCATTTTTATAGTAATCCAATGCATTTTTATAGCATTGATCGCTAAAAAAATGCCAATGGTCTCAAAAATGTGTCAAATGTGTCAAAAGTGTCCGCCATAATATCGCAGTACCGAAAAAAAACGCTGAACGCCGCCATTACTAGTAAAAAAAATAATAAAAATGCCATAAAACGACCCCCTTTTTTGTAAACGCTATAAATTTTGCGCAAACCAATCAAACGCTAATTGAGATTTTTTTTAACAAAAAATATGTAGAAGAATACGTATCGGCCTAAACTGAGGAAAAAAAATGTTTTTTTATATCTTTTTGGGGGATATTTATTATAGCAAAATTTTAAAAATATTTCATTTTTTTCAAAATAGTCGCTATATTTTTGTTTAGAGCGCAAAAAATAAAAACCGCAGAGATGATCAAATACCACCAAAAGAAAGCTCTATTTGTGGGAAAAAAAGACGCCAATTTTGTTTGGGAGCCACGTCGCACGACCGCGCAATTGTCAGTTAAAGCGACGCAGTGCCGAATCACAAAAAGTGCTCTGGTCTTTGGACAGCAATATGGTCCGGGGCTAAAGTGGTTAAACAGTGTAGAGCTATGAAACTCAAAGTTCCACGCTGCTTAACAGTTGTAGATGCGGAATAACATTGTGGATAGGAAGTTGATAAAAACGTAGGATGCGGTTTTCCTGTAAAATGAGTTTCCTGTAAGCAAATATTGGCTTTCTTGGTCACAAAAGAACGAAATGCTTTGTTTGGTTTATGTGGGATATTAAACCCTTGTACATTTAGAGACAGAATATTTATAGGAGCCATAGGTCAAGTATGAAGAACATTATCACAATAAACAAAGTACTTACCGAGAAGCCAGAGCCACCCGGGGAAAAGAAAGGAAAAAAATACTGAAAAATAAAAAAAATTAACAAATCGTGTTAACCCATTATGTGAGCAATGCATCAAGGGGTTTATATAAAACCACTGGGTGTAGGAGCATCTCAGAGGAGTATATAGTGCTCCCTGAGAGGATCCAGCTCCACCAGCAGAGTCCCACAACTCAAAAGCAGGAGTCTGCAGGTGGCAAAGGGGCAACAATAAATTCATACAGAGTGAATACCGAGAACAGGAACCATATACAAACTCTGGGTACACACTATTGCCGGAAAGAGAAGAAGAAAATGCAGAGGAAACTAAAATATTTTTACTCTATATTCTGAGCTTTATCGTTCCTAATATCATATGGTAATAAATGTGATTAACAGTAATAGTTAACTAGAATAGAATGAGAGGTCAAAAACCTGCAAGGAAAAAATATATTAGATCAAGTAAATTAGTCAGTCCATTGAGCTCTCGAGTGGGCGATGTATTTTTAAAGCGACCACGTTTGTGAAGGCTTTGATGTGCTGAGGAGTGTGAACCATAACTTGACTTGGACGATTGCTGGGGAAGCCGGGTGGTTGAACTTCTGCGATTCTGGTCAGTGGGTATGACTGCATCCATGATACCCATTTCATTTAAGGCTGATTGCAAGTCTCCTGGTGAATAGCAGGTGTATTTGGATTCCAGATAAGTAAATCTAAGACAGAAGGGGAATCCCCAATGATATATGATTTTATTCTTTTGAAGCACTAGTAGTGGCTTGAGCGCACGCCTCTTTGCCACTTAGTGGGGACAAATCGGTGAAAAGCTGATAGTTCTAGTCCTGGAAGCTTAGAACATCCTTTCCTCTAGCAGCTGTAAGTAGCTGTTCTTTGGTTTTGTAGTAGTGTAGCTTTGCTATGATCTCTAGGGGGACCGTGGGATTTGCGGAGCCAGTGCTCTGTGTACTCTATCCATTTTGAGTCTTTGAACTGGGTTACCAGGAATTAATTCCTGAAAAAGTGCTGTTATGGTTTCCTGCAGGTTCATACGTTTTTTGGGATACCTTGGATCCTTATATTGGACCTGCGGTCCCTGTTTTCCTGATCTTCCAAATGTGCCAGCAATGCTGTATTCTCTTCTTTAAGGGCTGATAGTTCAACACTATGGTGTTCTGTCTAGTTGTCTATTATGTCCACTCTGTTCCAATTCTGCAGTTCTCTGACCAAGTCATCTTATTTCTCTGGTTAGCTTATCAGTAATTTGGTCAGAAGATGGTTTTAAAGCCTTTTGCAGCATCTGTTCAAATTTTACAAATATATCAGACTGGGCTTCAGTTGTTATGACACTGCCAACCACATTTATCTCACCAGCGCTGTGCTACGAGCATAGAAGCTGCTGCTACAGGCATAGAGCGGTGCTGTGAGGAGGGAGAAGCCGCCATCTCTGCCACCAGTCTGCTCACAGCTCCTTTCAGGGCGTTCGTTTTAAACTTCGATTTAGTGCCTCTCATAGTCACCCTGTATGGAGGTATGTGTCCCTCCACCGATTCTGCAGCTGTTTTGCAGGTTTTCCAGCGTTGCTGGGACCCGTAGTTCACCGGCTTTTACTTCCATCGAGCGGAGCTCTGAGACATTACTTTCTCCTCAGGCTGCCGTGCATGCGCCCCCAGATTTATATATTCTTAATCAGTACCACAAAACCTGGCTAAATCTTTAAAAAAAAAAAAAAATAGGACTAGGCCATGAGGGAGGTTATTTTGAATTTTTTTTTTACCATGTTCTTGCCTCATATTAAAACAGTGACAGGGAGAATATATCTGTCTTACCTTACAGACTTATCGACAATGAGAGCATGTCTGTCTCACCTTACAGACTTACTGACAATGTGTATGTCCATCTTACCTTACAGACCTACCATACAATTATCTGAGACTTCTAATATGTCTTATACTTTATGCAAAAGAAAGAAAAGCGAAAGTAGGTTGGGTCACTGAAGTATAATCCGCATTAACTTTTTCAGCTCCTTCCCAAAAGGACTGTACAGTACTGTATTTTCCCCAAAAATCCCCTATACACCAAGGCGCGGTTAGTATTCCCCTTCTACATAATTTTAGATGAAGATGAAATTTAAATCGGAGCCAAGGCAAAAAGCAACAGTGTCTTAAGACAAAGGGATCCTTTCTTACCGAAAGGTAATTTCCTCCCACCGCTGCCACCATCTGATGAGGATATGTAATCTAACCACCCAGGTGTATTCTTAGGTAATGCAAAATAACACTTAAGTGATCCGTCCAATGATACACAAACAGTTGGAGTGTATCAGAGTTTCTCTAGTTTATTAAACACAGAGTATAGTATTTATACAGTTTCAAAGACAAAAAAGGTGGGGGCATAGGAGTGACTTACCTTATTAGTACAAGAGATACGTTATCCATTTAGCAAGCATCTGCTTCTAGCCTGAAAATGTATCTTTCTTAATAATGTATATTACAGTTGGGAAAGAAAGTGTATTCAGGCTTTGGCTAAAACCACAAACCATAAGGTATGTCACAAGAATGCACAGTCTAGACATGTGCACTGCCGAAAAAATTTTCGTTTAGCTTTTTTTCAGAAATTCTGAAAGTTTGAAAATTCTGAATTAGAACATTGCCGAAATTTTGAATTTTCATATTTCAGAAATCTTGGAAAAAAATAACTTTGAACTAAACGAATTGCACATGTCTAACAGTCCATGTATGTGAAAAAATGATTTTTAATAAACAGCTTACCTGT
The DNA here is from genome assembly GCA_029574335.1 of Rana kukunoris. Classification (NCBI taxonomy): domain Eukaryota; kingdom Metazoa; phylum Chordata; class Amphibia; order Anura; family Ranidae; genus Rana; species Rana kukunoris. The sequence goes on from JAJQKJ010002576.1 coordinate 66,905, forward strand.
AAAATCCTTTTCTTGAAGTACATCACGGGACACAGAGCGCATAGCCATTACACTTGGGTTATATGGGTACCTTCAGGTGTGGACACTGGTGTAATCAATTTCACAGGAAGTTTCCTCCCTATATAACCCCCTCCCACTGGGAGTGCTTCAGTTTTGTAGCAAGCAATTCTCCCGAGGTTACACAATGTTCCCCAAAAGAGGGGTGGGAGCTCTGTGTCCCGTGATGTACTTCAAGAAAAGGATTTTACAGGTAAGCTGTTTATTAAAAATCCTTTTTTCTTTATCGTACATCACGGGACACAGAGCGCATAGCCATTACACTTGGGATGTCCTAAATCAATGCTCTATGAAGGGAGGGAGACCGTAAGGCCAAGAATATCCAAATAAAAACATTGTCAGGAGAAAACATGGCTCCATCAACAGAAACACAAGGGGGCGTGAACCGGGCTAGAGGATTCTATACTGCTGCCCGTAGGACCGCCTGCCCAAAAGCTGCGTCCGTACTCTTTGCAACGTCCAACTTATAAAATTTAGTAAACGTATGTACGGAAGACCAGGTTGCCGCCTTGCAAACCTGTGCCATAGAAATCTGATGGTGTGCCGCCCAGGAGGCACTCATGGCCCTCGTAGAATGGGCTTTAACTGATAAGGGAGGTGGAACGCGCTTCAGACCATAGGCCTGAAAAATCAGCTGCTTAATCCACCTAGCCAAGGAAGACTTGGCAGCCGGCTGACCCTTCTTGGGGCCATCCGGAAGAACAAAAAGCACATCTGTTTTCCGAATCTTCTCTGTAGCCTTGAGATAGACCCTCATGGCTCGAACCACGTCCAAAGTATGAAGCCGTCTTTCCTCTCTGGACTGGGGAGTAGGAAAGAAGGAAGGTAGGACTAGGTCCTGATTCAAGTGAAAACTGGATATGACCTTAGGAAGGAAAGAAGGTTGAGGCCGCAGAACAACTCTGTCCTTATGCAGAATAAGGTATGGCTCCCTGCATGATAAGGCTGCCAGCTCGGAAACCCTTCTGGCTGAAGCCATAGCCACCAAGAAAACCAACTTTCGGGTTAGTAGCACAAGAGGGATTTCTGTCAGAGGTTCAAACGGCTGCCTTTGTAAAGCTGACAAGACCAGATTTAAATTCCAGGGGCAGAGGGGAGCTCTAATAGGGGGATTCACATGCAAGACCCCCTGCAAGAAGGTTTTCATAAGCGAATGGGTGGCCAAGGGTCTTTGAAACCATATTGATAAAGCCGACACCTGCCCCTTTAGAGTACTAAGAGCCAACCCTTTGTCAACGCCAACCTGGAGGAATCGCAAGATCCTGTCAATAAAAAACTTTCGAGGATGCCATTTTTGAGACTCGCACCACTCCACATAGGTTCTCCAGACTCTGTAATAAATATTTCTGGAGACCGGTTTCCTAGCCTGAATCAACGTAGCTATGACCTGATCTGAGAGGCCTCTGCCCTTAAGAATTAGGGATTCAGCCGCCAAGCCGTCAAATTTAGCTGCTGTGAAGCAGGATGGCAGATTGGGCCTTGAGACAGCAGATCTGGGCGCAGGGGGAGCGGCCACGGCGCCCCGACTGACATCTTCATGATGAGTCTGTACCAAGCCCTCCTGGGCAAGGCTGGAGCCACCAGGATCACAGGCCTGCGCTCCACCCGGATTCTCCGTAGAAGGCGGGGAATCATCTGCAGTGGAGGGAACGCATACAGAAGAGAAAACTGGTGCCAAGGGCAAACCAAGGCATCGGTCCCGTAGGCCGAGGGATCCCTGGCTCGGGATATGAATTTGTCCAACTTTTTGTTGGATCTCGTTGCCATAATGTCCACCTCTGGGACTCCGAATCTTTGGCAAATCTCTTGGAATACCTGGGGGTGAAGCGACCATTCCCCCGGGAGCAACTGTTGACGACTCAAAAAATCTGCTTGAGAATTGTCTATCCCTGGGATGAACACCGCCGAGATGCAGGGTACATGGGCTTCGGCCCATGAGAAAATCAGGTTTACTTCTCTTTGGGCTGCTGGGCTCTTCGTGCCCCCCTGGTGGTTTATGTATGCCACCGCAGTGGCATTGTCGGACTGTATCCTTACTGGCAGACCCTGAAGGGGGAGAGTCCAGGCGATCAGGGCCAGTCGAGCAGCTCCGATTTCCAAGATATTGATGGGAAGCAGTTTCTCTGACCCCGACCACAGCCCTTGCTGGGTCTGTTCTTCTAGAACTGCCCCCCAACCTAACAAGCTGGCATCCGTGGATACTATCTTCCACGAGATGGGGCAAAAGGATTTCCCTTTTGACAAATTTTGAGAGACCAGCCACCAAGACAGGCTGCGCCGGACCTTCGGGGAGAGCACTAACGGACGATCTAACGCCTGAATGGACTTGTTCCAAGCAGAGAGAATGGCTGCCTGAAGATATCTGGTATGGATCTGGGCGTAGGGCACAGCCTCGAAGGCGGCCACCATCTTCCCCAGCAGTCGCATACATAGGCGAATAGTCGGCCTCTTCTTGCCTAAGATCATTTGAACTGCTTGGGCTATTGATCTGATCTTTGCTTGAGGTAAAATTATCCTCTGGCAGTCTGTATCTAGCCGAAGGCCTAGATATTCCAACTGCCTTGTGGGTTTCAATACCGATTTTTCTAGATTCACAATCCATCCGAATTCCTCTAGATGCTGAACTGTGCGACCTACTGCCTGATTGAGGTTGGAGGCTGAGCTGTCGATAACCAGAAGATCGTCCAAGTATGCCAAGACTAAAATGCCTTCTGTCCTTAGGACGGCTAGCACCGGGGCTAACACCTTTGTGAATACCCGCGGAGCTGTTGCCAACCCGAAAGGGAGGGCTACGAACTGGTAATGGCGGTGATGTATCATAAACCGAAGAAACCTGTGATGTGCCGGGTAGATCGGCACGTGCAGATACGCATCTTTTATGTCTATAGATGCTAGAAAGTCGTCTTGATGTAGGCTGGCTGCCACCGAACGTATTGACTCCATACGAAAGGTCTGAATGTTTAGAAAGCGATTTAGGCGTTTGAGGTCCAAGATAGGCCTGACGTCGCCATTGGGCTTTGGTATTATGAAAAGGTTGGAGTAGAATCCCAGACACCATTCCTGGGTTGGTACTTCTACGATTACTCCTTGGAGTAAGAGACGATCCAATGCTTTTGCAAGAGAGGCCCTCTTTAATGGGTCGCTTGGAAGACTTGACCCCTGAAAATGAGGAGGGGGGACTTCCCGAAACTCTAGCTTGTAGCCCGTGGTTACCACGGATCTTACCCAAGAGTCGGGAATTCTGGTCTTCCACACTTCGGAGAAGAACCGAAGCCTTCCCCCCACCCAAGAGAGTGGGGGCGCCCCTTCATGAATCTGACTTGAGGACTGGTTTAACCGGCTTGCGAGACCATGGCCTCTTGCCTGTCGTGGCTTGTCCTTGTGGGCGGCTATTAAATGCCGAACGCCCGGGAGGCGGTCGATACTGACGGGAAGTTGAAGGGGCCGAGCCTGCGAAGGCCTGTCGCTTAAATGCGGGCCCACGTGATCTTTTCTTGATGGGCAAGAAAGAACTTTTACCACCTGATATGGTCTGGATATATTTATCTAGGTCTTCACCGAATAGTCTCCCACCATGAAAGGGAAATCCTGCTAAAAGCTTTTTGCAGGGTGCCTCTGCTGACCAGTTTTTTAGCCACAAAAGGCGACGCATATGAACCAACAGCAGAGATAAACGGGACGCCTGTTGAACGGAGTCCTTAATAGCATCTACTGCATGGGCAGAGAGCTCTTGGAAGGTGAGCCAATTCACGAGCTTGCCGAGCCGGTATGTCCTTTAATATCTGTTTAGTCTGATCCTTTAAAGCCTGACAAACGCCAATGGCTGCCACTGCTGGCTGAACCACGGCACCTACTGTGGTAAAAGAAGCCTTCAGTAGGGTCTCCAATTTTTTGTCGACTGGATCTTTAAACACCTGGACATTTTCAGGGATTTATTTACGCAGGAAATGGCTGCGTCCACGGTAGGGAGTGCCCATTTCTTTGCAAATTCTTCTTCCATAGGATATAGAATGGTAAACCTTTTAGGAGGGATAAAAATCCTATCAGGTCGAGCCCAATCCTGAAAAATCACGCTCTCCAGAAGGGGGTGAACCGGGAAAGATGCACCACCCAATGGTGCCTTCAAGGAACCTAAAGAGGATACCGCGGGGGCTACTTGTTCTGACACTGGAAGTTTAAAAGCAGTGCGAACCATATCCGTCAGAGACTGGATCCACAGACTCTCTGCTTGAGAAGCCGAAAAAATGTCATCTATAGTGGATTCTTCAATGTCTGACCCGTCAGGACTCAGGTCCGCTTGATCCCCCTGTGGGTCCAATTCCTCCGAAGAGAGGACCTCTGCATCTGAACACACCGTTTTAGGTGACGGGGATCTAGCCCGTTTGCCACCCGGCAAAGAGCGGGCAATTAAAGCAGTTAACCTTTTCTCTAGCCCACCCAGGGTGGATTCTAGCATTTCTTCCGTAACATAAACGGGAATGGGTTGATTGGGGGCCGCCTCTGCCCCTAGCACCCTCAATGGCTCCTGCACGATGCTGTTCGGTGGTCTATCTGGTGAGGGTGGGACCACTGGAGCCTGGCCCAAATCCTCTGACCCCGTTGGAGACCCCTTTACTTTTTTGGCACCTTTTGCAGCCTTAGCTGGTCCTGATCCCTTGGGAGCCATTGCACAACCTTGAGACACCCCTACAGCCAACACCCAACTGTTGTAGCTAGAAGTGAAACATTAATAAGGACAGGCTATGGTAAAATCTTTTCAAAATTTTCATACGCCTGAGAAGGCGGCAATACAGAGGAAAGTCCTGTGAGTATTGCCACACCAATGCCCGTTAGCTGGAGTCCAAGGTTGCACCGACTCAGATACTGCCAGATCTAAGGCTGAGTCCCTTTAAGCAAAAAAAAAATAAAAATTATATATATTTTTTTTTTTCTGGTCAGTGTGGACTTTTAAGTCCAAACCTGAAGATCCACAAACCACCACTGGGTGTCACTGTTAGCCAGAACTGGCTCAGCTGCGCGCTCTATGTCCTCACTCTCCACTGCTCTCAGGAGGGAATGACCAGCCAGGAAATGCTTTTTTGCTTTTTCTGAGACTGACGCTGCTGGCCCGCCCCCCCCCACGCCCGCTGACGTTGTAAAAGGCGGCGCGCGCGCCCCCGCCCCCCCCACGCTGAAACCAACATGGAGGAAGCAGAGAGCAGAGGAGAAGCCTGGACCAGCGCTAAAAACACAGACACCTGGTAAGCCACTAATCTTTGTAGTGCACACAGAGGAAGCTGTCTCCCTAGGCTTCCTAGGAACAGGAGTTTTGTCAGCACTTCCTCTCTATACACGTGGGGCTGCAGTATCATGCCAACAGGCAAATCTGGGGGGAGTAGCAAAATACATATCTTTTAAAAGCATATATATATCTACATGTTATCTGGGTAAACATTAGTACATCCCATCCTGCCTCAACAGACATAGTGGAGATAGTGGCTGATGCACAAGCATACCATTAGCCAACCCAGAACCCCCAGGGGGATACCTACTGTCGAACCAAGTCCCGCAGGTTCCCTCTTACCTGCTCCACGCCGCAGGGTATTGCAAAATGCAAGAGGCCCAGCCTTCCCCCATCTCCGTGGGTATTGTCTTGGACCTTCAGGGACCGGGGTCCTGTGTTAAGGAACCCACACCCCTGGACCTATATAGCATCCTGGCATCAGTAGCGTTTAGTTCTTGGAAAGACTAAGGCACTGGAGCCCAGAATCCAGCCCTCCAAGGAGAGGCATTATAGGCAAAACCCCACTCCAGCAGGGCCCGGGTACCGTACACCTTGGCTTTGAAGCACTTCGGACGGATCCGGCTAGCTATCCTGGGTCCCGAGACCTCCGAGGGACAGCTAGACGTGACCAACACCTAAGACACTGGCCAAAAAACTGAAGCACTCCCAGTGGGAGGGGGTTATATAGGGAGGAAACTTCCTGTGAAATATATTACACCAGTGTCCACACCTGAAGGTACCCATATAACCCAAGTGTAATGGCTATGCGCTCTGTGTCCCGTGATGTACGATAAAGAAACAGATGTTTCCATCAGATAAACAAGGTATGACAATCTGACAATAGGTAAGAAAAAGATGCATGTCTTCACAGAAACAGGAAGATGGCTTAACCACAAACTGTCCAGTTTGTTAGTTGAAGTAAAAATACGTTTTGCTATGATTCAACAATACATACACACTATATAATTTAGAAATATGCAAATAGTTGTTTTATACATTCTCTTAGGCCTCGTACACACGAGGGGATATGTCCGCTGAAAACGGTCCGATGGACCGTTTCAGCAGACATCTCCGCTCGTGTGTATGGGCTAGCGGACAGATTTGTCCACCCGACAGATTTTAAAAGCATGCTTTGAAATCTATCCGGTGGGAATCTGTCCGCCCGACATGTCTGCTGGTTAGTACACTTACCAGCAGACATGTCGTCCCGCACAGCCGCCACATGTATTCGGCGCATGCGCGGAAGTGTTTTACTTCCTGGTGCGGTGACGTGGCGGCGTCAACGTCACCGCCGCGTCACCGCGCCGTCCGGCGGCGGGGAATTTGATCCGATGGTGTGTACACGCCATCGGATCAAACTCCCGATCGGACATATCCGATGGAAATGGTCCGCGGACCGTTTTCATCGGATAAGTCCGATGGTGTGTACGAGGCCTGACACTTGCTTTTACAGCTTGAATTCACCATCAGCGTCACATTTTTCTCCAATCTCAGATTTCATTCTCTCTATGGCATCCTCTTGTTGTTCCTCCTGCTGCTCTTCTGGAATTTCTTCAAAGAGAATCTGCTCAATAGGGTCCATCTTTTTTATCATTGGCCTTAGGATGATAAATAAAAAAACTTATCAAGCACAAATTCATAGCTACAATCTGTATAAAAAGTTGTAATATTCTAGTTCTTTTTAATTAAATGTCTATCTATGCTTAATACAATGACAAATTTTCATCTACACAGTAGGCCACTGGAAAGAGCATATGTAGTCTTCTGAAATAAGTCGTTATTTTATTATGTTGGCGATTATTATGTTATTGTAATGCACGTTAACCTATTTTACTCGTCCTGCTGACCTTCACTCCACTAATGCCTCTTGTAATGAGGTGAATTCTAAGATCAGCAGGAGGATCCAGTAAGAGCTGTAGGGGACCCATTGCTTAAAAAAGTGGGGGGCGTGGTCTGGACATGGCTGGATAGAGATGCATTTTACCTGAGCTCCTGACAGTCTCCCATCTTCAGCTTGATGCAGCACATTATGTACTACTCGAAGAAGACAGCAAAGAGGAACAAACCTGCAAAACACTCACCTCCAGCAAAATCAGATTATTCCAACTATCGAGGCTCAATTCACCGGAGCTCAAGATGGCAAACGCACATGGTGACATGGCGGGGAGCCAGACCCCTAGCAGCTCACCTGCCCAAAGTATATAGGGCCAAAGGGGCTGGTAATGACCTGGGGGAGGGGAAACCCATGCTATTTTTCTCAATGATTTTCCTCCATATTGCAGGGACCAGACATTACATTCAAGCCGCAAGCAGTTTTAAATGACCTTTTTATTATAGCAACACCCAGCAGGTACGATATTTAAAGGAATTTTACAATTTTTCTTCACTTTAACCGCTTCCATACTGAGCACTTATACACCCGCCCAGACCAATTTTTAGCTTTCAGTGCTATGGCACTTTGAATGACAATTGCGTTGTCATGCTACACTGTACCCAAACAATATCATTTTGTACCCACAAAAAGCGCTTTCTTTTGGTGGTGTTTGATCACCTCTGGGATTTTTTTTTCTGCAAAAAAAAATTACTGAAAATTTAGAAAAAAAAAACGGTTTGTTATAAAACATTGTAAATAAGTGCGTTTTCTCCTTCACTAATGGGCACTGATGGTACCGCACTGACTGGCACTAATAAGGTGGCACCGATGGGCGGCACGGATGGGCACTGACGTATGTGTTGTACTAATGGATGCCAGTGCCAAACAATGCCTGCCAATCAGTGATGCCCATTGTGGGCACTGATTGGCATCCATTATGTGTCATCCATGGTGGGCTAGGGTGGCATACCTTTTTGTTATACATCCCTGGTGGTCTAATGCAGTGGTCATCAACCCTGTCCTGCAGGGCCCACTAACAGGCCAGGTTTGCAAGATAACTTAAATGCATCACAGGTGATGTCATTTGCTGCTCAGTGATTGCAGTAACTTTTTCCATTGATACATGTTCCCTGGGGCAAGACCTGGGTTCTCAAACCAGTTTTATGACAATAACGTGCATATTAGGCTTTAAAATGAGCACTTTTGAATTCGAAGATTGGAGTCCCATAGACTTCAATCGGGTTCTAAAAGTTTGCGCGAATGTTCGGGGCGTTTGACGGTTCTGGTGCTAACCCAACGGGGGGGGGGGGGTGTTCGGCTCATCCCTAAATACCACTAGTCCTTGATGTGAATGAGGAGCAAGGCAGATTTGATTATATATGAATCAAGTATTTCAGTTGACAGGCAAGTCTTACCAGTGCCTATATATATTATATATACACACACCAATACCTGTGGTGGGACGCCTTTTTGTCCAGATTACAGTGCAGGTCCCTTCAACTCAACTCCCCACAATCCTCTGAGCTCCTGGACACGCCCAGGGAGTATAAATGTCAGCTCCATCCAGCTTCCTGTTGTGGTGGAAATTTGAAGATGTATTTAATATGTATTGTTATATTGGCACCCAGTCTGGACACTTCCCCAACCCGCCCTACTTGGAACTGATTGGGGTAGTCAGGCTGGTTGAGATGCACTTCCTGATTTGGAGAAGGGTGGTTATAGAGTGGGGGTGTCGGCGGCGCGAGGGCCCCTGTGAGATGCACAGATATTCGCCTGTGCGACGTGTCACTCTGCGAGCACACTATCGGTTTAGCGGATGTGTGCTTTTGTCATCTATGTCTGATCAACATAAATATGGTGGTATGAGCATACAGCTGCATATAGGCTCCCCTCATCAGAACTGTGTTCATTAGTTATAGTATCATTTCTGTATCATATTGAGTTATTGTATTATTGTGTTATTGTTATATTACTGTATTAAATCCCTGTCGGGAAGGGTTTATCTGTGCTGCCATTCCCTATATATGTGCATTTGCTGTATTGAGCCCACATGCTGTGACATCAGTTCCAATAGAGGAGGTCACATGCTGCGTCATCACTTCCTATGGTCACATGCTGTGATCTCCTCCAATAAGAGGTGGTCTGTGAAGCCTATTGTGTTAATAAAACTGCATGTGAGGGGCGTCGGGAAGCCAGAGATGACTGGGAGCTAGGATGAGAACATTGGTGTGGTCTCTTTGATTTGTATGGAAGACCGAATGCATGGTGAGTGAACGTATAACTTTAAAGGGGTAGTTCACCCAAAAACCTTTTTTTTTTTTTAACATTGATTGAGGCTCGTTTTGTCAAGGGGAATCGGGTGTTTTGTTTTAGAGTCGAAGCAGTACTTACCGTTTTAGAGATGCATCGTCTCCGTCGCTTCCGGGTATGGTCTTCGGGAATGGGCGTTCCTATTTGATTGACAGGCTTCCGACAGTTGGATACCTCGCGTCACGATTTTCCGAAAATAAGCGAACGACGGTGCGCAGGCGCAGTATAGAGCCGCACCGGCGCTCGGCTTCTTTTTCGGCTACTCGTGACGCGATGTATGCGACCGTCGGAAGCCTGTCAATCAAATAGGAACGCCAAGACCAGAAGACCATACCCGGAAGAGACGGAGACGATGCATCTCTAAAACGGTAAGTACTGCTTCGATTCTAAAAAAAAAAAAAAAAAAAAAACCCGATTCACCTTGACAAAACGAGCCTCAATGTTAAAAAAAGGTTTTTGGGTGAACTACCCCTTTAAGATGCCTTATTTCAACAAGACTGAATTAAAGACAAGATATCCGTCTGTCAACAGCCAGAAATCCACAACACTGTGCTCAGAGAGATCCTGCCTGATAGGACAGCAGTGACTGGGCAAGTGAGCTGTTCCCAGGTGCTGGGTCCTCCCCTGTTAAGCCTGGTGTGCAGGCCACCAGGAGTCAGCACAATAGCACACAGCATCTTTATAAGCCCCAGTCCCTGGAGAAGACCATTACAGTCCATTTGGGGAAGCTGTCCATAAAGTGGGGTGGCCCCGTCTGCAGCCACCATTACCCTTCTGAGCGAAGCAAGTAGCAAGCAGTGCCAGTGTGAAGTCTGTGCCAGCAGGAGGTGCACTCAGCTCACAGTCTGCCTAATGAACGATTACTATTTTGGACACGTGAGATTTTTTAGCCTTCTATCTGTAGATTGAAGTCAGAACACACTGCTGCCACCTGATGGACATTAGTATAACTGCAGTATAGTCGTTATATCCTTTCCCTTTACGGTTCATATTAATGTTTTGTATACCCATGTCCACATGATCTCCTGCATAATTTGTGTTGAATTTCTTACTTTGTTAAGTAAAGTAGAAACTGCATATCACCACTGGTCTGATCAATTGGCTAAAACCATTACTCAACATATCAATGCGAGTATTAGTGCTGATTAGTGAGCACTTGGGCATGGGCAAGTTGCAAGTACTCTCTCCAAAACGGGTACTATGCTGGTCAAAGGGAGATTTCCGATCTCACCAAACACAGTAAATCTCAAATCTTCCCTCTGACATGCAGTGCTGTGTGGGAGCATGGAACTGGCTTCCCAACCAATCAAGAAGTTGGACGGTTGCTCCCTCAAGGCACAGCAGTTCAGGAGTTTTTTCCCTGATCTCTCTGCTGTCGCAAAGATTGAAAGAAAACAAAAAACATGCATCCTCTAGTCAGGGGGTGTGCGTTAAAAAGAAACCTCAAAGTTTATAAACGTAATTACTTTAATTACATATGTAGCACTACCCCCCAAAGAAGCTGCTGGTTTTGTTTGGGTGGCATGTTAACTCTATTTCCACGCCGTCCAGGGCATCAGAGGAGAGCTGAGAAAAGTTCAATGTCCACACCTAGCAATTATTTTCTAAGATTTGCTGAACTTGGTAAAAGAAGAAAAGTATTTATAGTGGAGGGGTAATAGGTTCTGGTGCATAAGTTCAATCAGGAAACTCCTGCTTCCAGTAACACAGCTTTCGTCGCCACTCTAGCCAGAGTGGGTTTTGTGCACCCAGATGGGTTTCTCTAACTAGCCTAGCAGCCGGAATGGCGCACGGAAAATGTTAGTCTCTGCCACAGACCTTCCCATAGGTCAGTGTTTCTCAATTCCAGTCCTCATGCCCCCCAACAGGTCAGGTTTTCAGGCTTTCCATTATTTTGCACAGGTGATTTTATCAGTTTCACTGCCTTAGTAATTCCCACAGCCTTTTCATCTGAGGGAAATCCTGAAAACATGACCTGTTGGGGGGGGGCGTGAGGACTGGAATTGAGAAACACTGCCATAGGTGGAGGTATTTTCGGTCCAAAATCCTTGTAGCAAAGGATTCAGTACCCGGATCTCTCCAGATTAGCTTCTCACAAACTTAGAACTGACAGGCGATCATCATCCAGCCTTTCAGTAATGGTGCATCCTTCGATGAAGTTCAAGGCCTCTCTTGAGATACCAGCCTTGTGCTCGGTGTTCTCCAAGATAGGTTCTTTGAGTGGCTTCCTCCCTCCAGGACAGACAGCACAGGACCACTCTGCAAACGTAGACCCAGTCTGACTACTGGGCCTACTTACGTAAATCACAACCCCAGACCAACGTGGTCTCAGATCCAGGCGCACAGGAACACGCAGCCCTGGGCAGTAGGGCTACACACAGAGGGGGGGTGGGATCGACAGACCAGCGACCGACGACCCTGGTCCAAGGATGTCTGTCCTTTAAGTACCCCTTCCCAGCCTGCACAGCAGGACGATCAACCCCCGCTGATTGGCTGCCAAGGGAGAACACCCAAATCACATTAACCTAGCTGCTGCCACCCTTGGCCTGTGGTGGTAATGGCACCCCCCAAACGAAAGGGGTCACTCGCAGCACAGCCCTGGCTGTAACAGAGGCCCAAATTTGTCAAATCATACCCGGAACAACTCTCAGACTTCCCTCTAAATTTAAAGCAGCGCCAGCTCAAAAGGAGCAAGCTGCTACACACATATATACACACACAAAATGTAAAAAGTTTTGTTTTTTGTTTTAGTATTTTAGTTTTGTTTTCATAGGAGTGCAAACATGTTAGAATAGTACAATTCAAATCTAAAACCAGATTTTGCTCAACTATCCCAATAAAAACTGTCAACTCACCATTTACATTGTAAAATGTCATGACTAGTATCAAAAACAGAAAAGAAAAATTAAAAATTGGTACCATTCAATTCATGCAACATCATTCATTTCATACTCTCATAACAGTAAAACAGCCACTTGCAGGAGTACTGGTCCAATATATTGGACCCTGCTGCACTTATCCATATATATGTACTCCCCCACACTGGCAACATGAGCTAGTGGGTGAAACAAAGATATATTTTTGTACACCTGGTCATAATTACTTCAGGTGGAACCTGGACACATGAATTTTTAAGTGTTTATACAGTATATTGTCCTGTCTATTCGATAGGTCCCTATAAACAGCCCTTTGCAAGAGTACTGGTCCAATATATTGGACGCCGCTTATAAAAAAAAGGATTTTTAATAAACCGCTTACCTGTAAAATCCTTTTCTTGAAGTACATCACGGGACACAGAGCGCATAGCCATTACACTTGGGTTATATGGGTACCTTCAGGTGTGGACACTGGTGTAATCAATTTCACAGGAAGTTTCCTCCCTATATAACCCCCTCCCACTGGGAGTGCTTCAGTTTTGTAGCAAGCAATTCTCCCGAGGTTACACAATGTTCCCCAAAAGAGGGGTGGGAGCTCTGTGTCCCGTGATGTACTTCAAGAAAAGGATTTTACAGGTAAGCTTTATTAAAAATCCTTTTTTCTTTATCGTACATCACGGGACACAGAGCGCATAGCCATTACACTTGGGATGTCCTAAAGCAACGCTCTATGAAGGGAGGGAGACCGTAAGGCCAAGAATAGCCAAATAAAAACATTGTCAGGAGAAAACATGGCTCCACCAACAGAAAAACAAGGGGGCGTGAACCGGGCCAGAGGATTCTATACTGCTGCCCGTAGGACCGCCTGCCCAAAAGCTACGTCCGTACCCTTTGCAACGTCCAACTTATAAAATTTAGTAAACGTATGTACGGAAGACCAGGTTGCCGCCTTGCAAACCTGTGCCATAGAGATCTGATGGTGTGCCGCCCAGGAGGCACTCATGGCCCTCGTAGAATGGGCTTTAACTGATAAGGGAGGTGGAACGCGCTTCAGACCATATGCCTGAAAAATCAGCTGCTTAATCCACCTAGCCAAGGAAGACTTGGCAGCCGGCTGACCCTTCTTGGGGCCATCCGGAAGAACAAAAAGCACATCTGTTTTCCGAATCTTCTCTGTAGCCTTGAGATAGACCCTCATGGCTCGAACCACGTCCAAAGTATGAAGCCGTCTTTCCTCTCTGGACTGGGGAGTAGGAAAGAAGGATGGTAGGACTAGGTCCTGATTCAAGTGAAAACTGGATATGACCTTAGGAAGGAAAGAAGGTTGAGGCCGCAGAACCACTCTGTCCTTATACAGAATAAGGTATGGCTCCCTGCATGACAAGGCTGCCAGCTCGGAAACCCTTCTGGCTGAAGCCATAGCCACCAAGAAAACCAACTTTCGGGTTAGTAGCACAAGAGGGATTTCTGTCAGAGGTTCAAACGGCTGCCTTTGTAAAGCTGACAAGACCAGATTTAAATTCCAGGGGCACAGGGGAGCTCTAATAGGGGGATTCACATGCAAGACCCCCTGCAAGAAGGTTTTCATAAGCGAATGGGTGGCCAAGGGTCTTTGAAACCATATTGATAAAGCCGACACCTGCCCCTTTAGAGTACTAAGAGCCAACCCTTTGTCAACGCCAACCTGGAGGAATCGCAAGATCCTGTCAATAAAAAACTTTCGAGGATGCCATTTTTGAGACTCGCACCACTCCACATAGGTTCTCCAGACTCTGTAATAAATATTTCTGGAGACCGGTTTCCTAGCCTGAATCAACGTAGATATGACCTGATCTGAGAGGCCTCTGCCCTTAAGAATTAGGGATTCAGCCGCCAAGCCGTCAAATTTAGCTGCTGTGAAGCAGGATGGCAGATTGGGCCCTGAGACAGCAGATCTGGGCGTAGGGGGAGTGGCCACGGCGCCCCGACTGACATCTTCACGATGAGTGCATACCAAGCCCTCCTGGGCCAGGCTGGGGCCACCAGGATCACAGGCCTGCGCTCCACCCAGATCCTCCGTAGAAGGCGGGGAATCATCTGCAGTGGAGGGAACGCATACAAAAGAGAAAACTGGTGCCAAGGACAAACCAAGGCATCGGTCCCGTAGGCCGAGGGATCCCTGGCTCGGGATATGAATTTGTCCAACTTTTTGTTGGATCTCGTTGCCATAATGTCCACCTCTGGGACTCCGAATCTTTGGCAAATCTCTTGGAATACCTGGTGGTGAAAAGACCATTCCCCCGGGAGCAACTGTTGACAACTCAAAAAATCTGCTTGAGAATTGTGTATCCCTGGGATGAACACCGCCGAGATGCAGGGTACATGGGCTTCGGCCCATGAGAAAATCAGGTTTACTTCTCTTTGGGCTGCTGGGCTCTTCGTGCCCCCCTGGTGGTTTATGTATGCCACCGCAGTGGCGTTGTCGGACTGTATCCTTACTGGCAGACCCTGAAGGGGGAGAGTCCAGGCGATCAGGGCCAGCTGAGCAGCTCTGATCTCCAAGATATTGATGGGAAGCAGTTTTTCTGCCTCCGACCACTGCCCTTGCTGGGTCTGTTCTTCTAGAACTGCCCCCCAACCTGACAGGCTGGCATCCGTGGATACTATCTTCCACGTGATGGGGCAAAAGGATTTCCCTTTTGACAAATTTTGAGAGACCAGCCACCAAGACAGGCTGCGCCGGACCTTCGGGGAGAGCACTAACGGATGATCTAACGTCTGAATGGACTTGTTCCAAGCAGAGAGAATGGCTGCCTGAAGATATCTGGTATGGATCTGGGCGTAGGGCACAGCCTCGAAGGCGGCCACCATCTTCCCCAGCAGTCGCATACATAGGCGAATAGTCGGCCTCTTCTTGCCTAAGATCACTTGAACTGCTTGAGCTATTGATCTGATCTTTGCTTGAGGTAAAATTATCCTCTGGCAGTCTGTATCTAGCCGAAGGCCTAGATATTCCAACTGCTTTGTGGGTTTCAATACCGATTTTTCTATGTTTACAATCCACCCGAATTCCTCTAGATGCTGAACTGTGCGACCTACTGCCTGATTGAGGTTGGAAGCTGAGCTGTCGATAACCAGAAGATCGTCCAAGTATGCCAAGACTAAAATGCCTTCTGTCCTTAGGACGGCTAGCACCGGGGCTAACACCTTTGTGAATACCCGCGGAGCTGTTGCCAACCCGAAAGGGAGGGCTACGAACTGGTAATGGCGGTGATCTATCATAAAACGAAGAAACCTGTGATGTGCCGGGTAGATCGGCACGTGCAGATACGCATCTTTTATGTCTATAGATGCTAGCAAGTCGTCTTGATGTAGGCTGGCTGCCACTGAACGTATGGACTCCATACGAAAGGTCTGAATGTTTAGAAAGCGATTTAGGCGTTTGAGGTACAAGATAGGCCTGACGTCGCCATTGGGCTTTGGTATTATACAAAGGTTGGAGTAGAATCCCAGACCCCATTCCTGGGTTGGTACTTCTACAATTACCCCTTGGAGCAAGAGACGATCCAATGCTTTTACAAGAGAGGTCCTCTTTAATGGGTCGCTTGGAAGACTTGACCCCTGAAAATGAGGAGGGGGGACTTCCCGAAACTCTAGCTTGTAGCCCGTGGTTACCACGGATCTTTCCCAAGAGTCGGGAATTCTGGCCTTCCACACTTCGGAGAAGAACCGAAGCCTTCCCCCCACCCAAGAGAGTGGGGGCGCCCCTTCATGAATCTGACTTGAGGACTGGTTTAACCGGCTTGCGAGACCATGGCCTCTTGCCTGTCGTGGCTTGTCCTTGTGGGCGGCTATTAAATGCTGAACGCCCGGGAGGCCGTCGATACTGACGGGAAGTTGAAGGGGCCGAGCCTACGAAGGCCTGTCGCTTAAATGCGGGCCCACGCGATCTTTTCTTGACAGGCAAGAAAGAACTTTTACCACTTGATATGGTCTGGATATATTTATCTAGGTCTTCACCGAATAGTCTCCCACCATGAAAGGGAAATCCTGCTAAAAGCTTTTTGCAGGGTGCCTCTGCTGACCATTTTTTTAGCCACAAAAGGCGACACATATGAACAGCAGAGATAAACGGGACGCCTGTTGAACGGAGTCCTTAATAGCATCTACTGCAAAGCAGAGAGCTCTTGGGAGGTCAGCCAATTCACGAGCTTGCTGAGCCGGTATGTCCCTTAATATCTGTTTAGTCTGATCCTTTAAAGCCTGACAAACGCCAATGGCTGCCACTGCTGGCTGAACCACGGCACCTACTGTGGTAAAAGAAGCCTTCAGTAGGGTCTCCAATTTTTTGTCGACTGGATCTTTAAACACCTGGACATTTTCCACCGGACAGGTCAGGGATTTATTTACGCAGGAAATGGCTGCGTCCACGGTAGGGAGTGCCCATTTCTTTGCAAATTCTTCTTCCATAGGATAGAGAATGGTGAACCTTTTAGGAGGGATAAAAATCCTATCAGGTCGAGCCCAATCCTGAAAAATCACGCTCTCCAGAAGGGGGTGAACTGGGAAAGACGCACCACTCAATGGTGCCTTCAAGGAACCTAAAGAGGATACCGCGGGGGCTAATTGTTCTGACACTGGAAGTTTAAAAAGCAGTGCGAACCATATCCGTCAGAGACTGGATCCACAGACTCTCTGCCTGAGAAGCCGAAAAAATTTCATCTATAGTGGAATCTTCAATGTCTGACCCGTCAGGACTCAGGTCCGCTTGATCCCCCTGTGGGTCCAATTCCTCCGAAGAGAGGACCTCTGCATCCGAACACACCATTCTAGGTGACGGGGATCTAGCCCGTTTGCCACCCGGCAAAGAGCGGGCAATTAAAGCAGTTAAACCTTTTCTCTAGCCCACCCAGGGTGGATTCTAGCATTTCTTCCGTAACATAAACGGGAATGGGTTGATTGAGGGCCGCCTCTGCCCCTAGCACCCTCAATGGCTCCTGCACGATGCTGTTCGGTGGTCTATCTGGTGAGGGTGGGACCACTGGAGCCTGGCCCAAATCATCTGACCCCGTTGGAGACCCCTTTACTTTTTTGGCACCTTTTGCCGCCTTAGCTGGTCCTGGTCCCTTGGGAGCCATTGCACAACCTTGACACACCCCTACAGCCAACACCCAACTGTTGTAGCTAGAAGTGAAACATTAATAATGACAGGCTATGGTAAAAAAAATTCTAAATTTTCATACGCCTGAGAAGGCGGCAATACCGAGGAAAGTCCTGTGAGTATTGCCACACCAATGCCCGTTAGCTGGAGTCCAAGGTTGCACCGACTCAGATACTGCCAGATCTAAGGCTGAGTCCCTTTAAGAAAAAAAACTTTTTTTTTTTTTTTCTGGTCAGTGTGGACTTAAGTCCAGACCTGAAGATCCACAAACCACCACTGGGTGTCACTGTTAGCCAGAACTGGCTCAGCTGCGCGCTCTATGTCCTCACTCTCCACTGCTCTCAGGAGGGAATGACCAGCCAGGAAATGCTTTTTTGCTTTATCTGAGACCTGACGCTGCTGGCCCGCCCCCCCCACGCACGCTGACGCTGTAAAAGGCGGCGCGCACGCGCGCGCCCCCCCCCCCCACACTGAAACCAACATGGAGGAAGCAGAGAGCAGAGGAGAAGCCCGGACCAGCGCTAGTAACAGACACCCGGTAAGCCACTAATCTTTGTAGTGCACACATAGAGGAAGCTGTCCCCCTAGGCTTCCTAGGAAACAGGAGTTTTGTCAGCACTTCCTCTCTATACACGTGGGGATGCAGTATCATGCTAACAGGCAAATCTGGGGGGAGTAGCAAAATACATATCTTTAAAAGCATATATATATCTACATGTTATCTGGGTAAACATTAGTACATCCCATCCTGCCTCAAAAGACATAGTGGAGATAGTGGCTGATGCACAAGCATACCATTAGCCAACCCAGAACCCCCAGGGGGATACCTACTGTCGAACCAAGTCCCGCAGGTTCCCTCTTACCTGCTCCACGCCGCAGGGTATTGCAAAATGCAAGAGGCCCAGCCTTCCCCCATCTCCGTGGGTATTGTCTTGGACCTTCAGGGACCGGGGGTCCTGTGTTAAGGAACCCACACCCCTGGACCTATATAGCATCCTGGCATCAGTAGCGTTTAGTTCTTGGAAGAGACTAAGGCACTGGAGCCCAGAATCCAGCCCTCCAAGGAGAGGCATTATAGGCAAAACCCCACTCCAGCAGGGCCCGGGTACCGTACACCTTGGCTTTGAAGGACTTCGGACGGATCCGGCTAGCTATCCTGGGTCCCGAGACCTCCGAGGGACAGCTAGACGTGACCAACACCTAAGACACTGGCGAAAAAAACTGAAGCACTCCCAGTGGGAGGGGGTTATATAGGGAGGAAACTTCCTGTGAAATGGATTACACCAGTGTCCACACCTGAAGGTACCCATATAACCCAAGTGTAATGGCTATGCGCTCTGTGTCCCGTGATGTACGATAAAGAAATAGGAATTTTTGTACTCACCGTAAAATCCTTTTCTCCAAGTGCATGGATGGACACAGCTCCTTAAATCTTAAGTGGGTTATGTTCCCTGTTTACAGGAGAGGACTAGGCAGAAATATGTTAGATAATTAAATACATGTTACATTAACAGAGTTGAACAGCCCCGCCCAGGGGGTGGTCCCTCCAGACATAACCCTCACTGCTGCATGTAGCCTTAGTTCGTAACAAGCAGTACAAACCTAAAAAGGAGGAGTGGGTGCTTTGTCCGTCCATGGACTCAGAACAGGATTTTACGGGGAGTACAAAAAGATTTAGTTAGACTTACCGGTGACGGTATTTCTAAGAGCCTTTCAGGACAACCTTGGAGAGAGCGCAGCTCCGCCTCTTCATTAGGAAACACATGTAGATCCTTTAAAACCCCTCCTCTTCCACCATGGCCTTAGTTATTGTGGTCCGACTCTCTGGAAGACAAAGCACAGAAAACCACAACACCATGATAGATTTATAACTATTAATTTAAAATACATTTAGGGTGGGAAATAGCGGTTGTCCTGAAAGGCTCTTAGAAATACCGTCACCGGTAAGTCTAACTAAGTCTTTCTCAACTCGCCTTTCAGGACAACCTTGGAGAGGATAAACAAGTAACTTACCCTAGGGTGGGACTACTACCTGCAACACCTTTCTGCCAAAGGCCTGATCGGCAGCAGACAATAGGTCCAACCTGTAGTGTCTTAAGAAAGTTGAATAGTTGGACCAGGTGGCGGCCTTGCAAATCTGCTTGGGTGTCGCACCTGCTCTTTCAGCCCAGGATACAGCAGTTGACCTTGTTGAATGTGCCAGAATGCCTGAGGGAGGCGTAATTCCTTTGGCTTTGTAAGCTTCCATAATGGAGAGTTTAAGCCACCTTCCGAGCGTACTTTTGGACGCTTTTTACCCCTTACGAGGGCCTG
Organism: Rana kukunoris; assembly: GCA_029574335.1. Taxonomy (NCBI): domain Eukaryota; kingdom Metazoa; phylum Chordata; class Amphibia; order Anura; family Ranidae; genus Rana; species Rana kukunoris. The sequence goes on from JAJQKJ010002576.1 coordinate 86,737, forward strand.
AGAAAAGTATAAACAGGGCATTGGTTTTCCTGAAATCTTTGGTGACTAAAAGATATTGTATGAGGCACCTTCTCACGTCTAAGGTATGAAACGCTTCTTCGCCCGCGTTGGAAGGATTCAAAGAAAAAGTGGGTAAAATAATTTCCTGCGAACGGTGAAAACTTGATGCCACTTTTGGTAGGAAAGCAGGATCAGTCTGAAGAATTACACGATCTGGAAAAATTCTTAAGAAAGGTTCGGTAATGGCCAGAGCTTGGAGCTCACCAACTTGTCTTGCTGAGGTTATTGCCACCAAAAAAACAGTTTTGAAAAATAAATTTCTTAATGAACTATCATCTAATGCCTCGAACGGTGCTCCCGTTAAGCCTTGCAAGACAACTAAGTCCCAACTTGGAAAAATTTTAAGGGTCACTGGTCTGTTTGAGTGCCCTGAAAAACCTGGAAATCAAAGGTTCTCTGGATAGAGTCTTTTCAAAATAAACAGAAAGCCGCTACTTGCGTTTTTAATGTACTGATGCGAGACCCTTCTCCATTCCCCCATGAAGAAGTTCTAGCACCGAGACTACATCTTTGGTCTGGAAATTTTTAGAAGAACACCAGGAATTAAATTTCTTCCAAACTTTCCTGTAAATAGACCTGGTTATTTCTTTCCTGCTTGACAATAAGGTTCTCACTACTTTGTCGGATAAACCTTTGTTTTTTAAGATGTCCTCTTCAGTAACCAGGCGCACAGGTGCAACCTGTCTGTTTCTGGCTGGCACACTGAGTCCTGCACTAGAAGGTCCTTCCTGGCTGGAAGCTCCCATGGGGGTTCTACGGCCAGATTTAGCACTGATGCACACCAAGGCCTTTTCGGCCAGAAGGGAGCGATTAGAATCAGGTTGGTCCTTTCTTCCCTGAATTTCCTTAAAACTAGAGGAATTAGGGGCAGGGGGGGAAAGGCATAGCACAAACGGTAGTCCCAAGGATGGGCTAGAGCATCTATGCCTATCGCTCTGTCTCCCCTGTGTAGGGAAAAGAATTCTTGGACCTTGGCATTTTGTTGGTTGGCAAAAAGATCCACTTGAGGACGGCCCCATTTCGTTGTGATCATGTTGATACTTCCTGATTTAGGCTCCACTCCGACTCTAATACCTTCCTTCTGCTTAGCAGGTCTGCTACTAAGTTCTGGGACCCCTTTAGGTGAATTGCTGACAGCGAGGCTAGATTCCTTTCTGCCCATGCTAACAGTTGGTTGGCCAGTTCCATCAGCCCTTGGCTTCTGGTCCCGCCTTGTTTGGTCACATAGGCCACTGCTGTTGTGTTGTCCGACAAAACTTGAACATGATGACCTTTTAACAGCTGTTGGAAAGCTAGGAGACCCATGAAAATGGCCTTTAATTCTCACCAGTTTGATGACCTCCTTGCTTCCACCTTGGACCAAGATCCTTGTGCTGTCTGTCCGTCCAGGTGAGCTCCCCACCCCCAAGAACTTACGTCCGTCGTCAGACGCTTGTCCGAAGGGAGGACCCACGAGAGACCTTTTGATAGATTGGCCTGGTCTCTCCACCACCATAGGGACCTTTTTACTTTTGAGGTTGGCCTGAAGAGTTTCTCCAGAGACTCCTGATGAGACCAAACTTGTAGGATGTTTCTTTGTAGCGATCTTGAGTGCGACCTTGCCCATTGTACAGCCAGAATCGAGGCCGTCAACTGGCCTAGTCCTGCCATTGCTGTCCTTACAGATACTGCTAGATTCGTCTGTATCTGGCGTATTGAGGTATTGATTTTCTCTATTTTTTCTTGAGGGAGAAACACCTTCTGGAGGACTGAGTTGATGTTGTAACCCAGGAACCTCGTCTCCTGTGAGGGGTCTAGGTTTGATTTCTCCAGATTTAACAACCAGCCAAGGCTCTTAAGGTGCGATTGAGCCAACTGGAGATCTATCACCAACTGATCTTTTGAATCTGCGAAAAACAGATCGTCCAGGTATGGAACAACCGAGACCCCCCTCAGCTTCAGAGGCTCCAAGGCTTCCGCCATCACTTTTGTAAAGATCCTGGGGGAGGAAGACAGGCGGAACGGCAGAGCCCTGAATTGTAGATGCCAAATTGACGTCCCTAGGTTGACTGCCAATCACAGAAACCTCTGGGAAGCCTGCGCTATTGGTATGTCGAGGTATGCATCTCTTAAGTCCAGAGATGCCATGAAGCACTTTGGTGTTAGTAACTTTGTTATCATATGGATAGTGTCCATGCGGAAGTGCTTGTATCTTATTGCCTTGTTCAGGATCTTCAGATTTAAAATTAAACAAAATGTGCCCGAGGGTTTTTTCACTAGGAATATGTGGGAGTAGAAACCCTTCCCCTCCTGGTGTTTTGGAACCTGGATAATAACTTCCTGTTGTATAAAATCCTTCAGAATAATCGCGGAAGCTTTCTCCCGATCCTTTGGAAGGGCTGCGACATAAAACCTGGATGGCGGACATTCTGCCCATTCCAGATTGTACCCCTGTGCAATGATGTTTTTTACAAAGGGACTTTTGACCCACAGATTCCACTGAGGAAAGAAAGCGGACAATCTTCCTCCCACTGGAGTCAGATTGTCATTTGTCTTTAGAGGTCTGTTCTTGGGGGGATCTGAAAAGAATTCCTCCTCTACCCCTTTGAGGAACCCAGCATCTCATTTTCTTCCTTTCTGTAGGTTTGTTGAAAAGGACGAAAAATTTTCTTTATGGGAGGTTTCTTTTTAGGTTGAAAGGCTTTCTTTTTGTCCGCTGTTCTGTCCAGAACTTTTTCTAAATGTGGTCCTAACAATAAATCACCTGAAAAGGGTAGTCCACAAACCTTAACTTTTGAGGCTGTGTCCCCTGTCCATGTTTTGAGCCAAACTGCCCGCCTGGCCGAGTTTACCAAGGCGGAAGATCTGGCTGCCATTTTGATTGACTCCGCTGATGCGTCTGCCATATACCTGATTGATCTTAGAATCAGGGGAAAAGACTCAAATAAATCTTTCCTTGGTGTGCCTGCTTTAACATGGCCCATAAGTTTTTCCACCCAGAATTCTAAATTTCTTGCTACCACTGTAGAAGCCATAGCTGGTTTGAGGCTAAGTGAGGTAGAGTCCCAGGCCTTTTTTTAGCAAAGAATCCGCCCTTTTATCCATGGCGTCCTTCAGAACCCCCATATCTTCGAACGCCATGTCTGTGTGTCGAGATACTTGAGAGAAGGCTGCATCTACTAGGTTTTTTATTCCACACCTCAGTATCCTCATCATTAAAGGGGAACCTCTTCCTCAGGCTTTTAGGAAAGAAAGGACCACTTTCCGGGTCTTTCCACTCTTTTTTAATCGTATCCGACACCACCTTGTGAACTGGAAACACTTTATACCTGGATTCATCCAAACCCCGATACATTTTGTCGTGAATTGACAACTGAATTTTTTCCTCCTGAATTTCAAGAGTAGTATAAATTGCAGAAAGCAGATCGTCCACTTCGTCTAGAGGGAGATTATATCTAGAACTTCTGCCATCTTCTTCCTCTTCTGAATCCATTACTGAGCGAAGAGTACTTGTCCCTTCATCCCCTGAACCCCCCGTCTCTGACTTAGAGGTGGAGGCTCTAGGGCTAGGTGGTGGTTGTTGAGATTCAGTTTGAGCCACTGGATTCTGTACCAGCATAGTCTTCACCGAACTCGGGGAACTTTTAAGTTCCTGCACAGAAGAAAACAACTCTTAGTGGAAGAAGAGACATCCCAGCAATACTAAGTCCCTGATACAGGCTTTGCACATTGCTTTTTGCCAGGTATCTAAGAGGGACACTTCCTTTTAGGTGGTGGTTTCTTTGATTTAGCTTTTTCCTAAAACAAAAAAGACACAGAAAGACTGTCTCACTAAATTTATTTTTTTTTTTTTTTAAAACCGCCACCAATACGGAAATCAAGCACCAAAATTTCAAACAGTGCAAACCAATCACCACCCAGAGTGAAACGCTGAACAGGGACCGAGAAAATTTAACTCTGACCCTGCAGCACAGGCTCCCAAAGGAGGAACAAACAAACAATAGTCCATATGGTACAGAATAAAAAGGCCCCACTGTGCCCCTCTTACCTGGACATGAGCGGTGTCTAAGGCGCCTGTCTCCGCCATTGCTGCGGATCCCTCTTCCATCCTGTCCGGTTCCTGACGTCATCAACGATGGCCGGAAACCGGAAGACGCCGCTCTGTAGGCCCGCCCCCCTAGCATCTGCGTTCCAGACAGCGTGTACCACGCACCGCCCCGCCAGGACGCCGCGCTGCTGAACATGACGTCACCCGCCCGACAGGACCCGGGACCGACATGCGGGAAATACAAAAAAAACGCAACCGCGGCAATAGCCGGTTACCAGAACCAAGACCTGTGGATACCGGGCACCCAGCGCAGCCTTCCTGTAGGTCCTGAGCAGGGAGAAGCTGGAGAACTCCAGAGCATCTTTCCCTCACTAGGAAGAGCTGGGATGGCCACTGCACACCAAGCAGCAGGAAGGAAGACTGCAAGCCGGTAAGCCTACCCTCCCCTTGGAGAGAGTGCAGCTCCTCAGGTCCACACATGCACTTCCACCATGGTGGAGGAAACACAATAACTTGAGGCCATGGTGGAAGAGGAGGGGTTTTAAAGGATCTACATGTGTTTCCTAATGAAGAGGCGGAGCTGCTCTCTCTCCAAGGTTGTCCTGAAAGGCGAGTTGAGAAAATCCTTTTTCTCTTATCGTCCATGGACAGACACAGCTCCTTAAATCATGACAAGTGGGAAGTCCCCAAGCAGTGTCAAAAATGAAGGGTGGGAAATATATCAGTAAAACCTGTGACGGTAGTAGAACATATACCCGTCAAGCATTCCCTTCTCTAATAAAATAAATCACCCAATATTCCATGAGTAGGACTATCCCTGGAATCGCCGAATAATCCATACATGAGTCAAGGCTTAATGCTGAATGTAAACAGGACACACTTTATTGAAAGTACACAGAACACTTTTATACAGGATTGGGAACATCCCGCCCCCAACAACCGCTTTCCCATTGGTCCCCTCCAATGTCCCATCAGTTTCCCATCAGGTCCACCTTCCATGCAAATGAGGACTTGAAAATGACACAGCAGAGATTGGTCAGAACATTTTGAATAGAAAAAGACTTGTGTATTCAGACACAAGCCCCAGGGGGGCAATCAATGTACACAATAGCCAGCCACAGAACAATGGAACTGTCTGGAGAGTTGAGACAGGGCAGAAGAGATTTACACCTGATAATCAAAAGGCGTTTAAATAGGGTTATCACACAATGGACAATGAGTATCTCTTATGAGTCTATTGACCCGGCTGGGGCACAGAATAAAATCTCCTGTAATCTCAAGACATCCTGAAATATGAACTATCCGTAATGTCCCATTTTCTGTAATACATGATTTATGATTTCACTTAAACACTTCAGTATTTCATGGTCCATGACAAAACCAATTTTAAAGGCCGAAACCACCTTCGAAAGAAGGGAAGGTCGCGGGCACACTACCATCTAATCCTTATGGAGGATCAAGCATGGCGGCTTGCAAGACAAGACCACCAAATCAGAAACCCCTTTAACAGAGGTAAAGGCCACTAAAGGGGCCACCTTCTGAGATAGTGTTAAGAGAAAATCTGATGTTTCCAAAAGAAAGGTTCCTGAAGAACCTAGAACACCAGAGTCAAAACTCATGGGGGAAGAGATGGGCCAAGAGGGGAAAGTATATGTCAAACCCCCTGCACAAAAAAGGGACCCACCAGGAACAGGCTGCAAAAAGGGCACTGAAAGAACACAGCCAAGGCTGAAATTTGCCTCAAACGGTTTTTAGATCCACTCCAAGCTGTAAAAACAGCAGGACCCGAGTATGTCTGTGGACGTCACTCCATCCCTTCACACCAAGAGATGTAGGCCTGCCAGGTGTGACGGTAGATCCCCTGGAAGATGTCTACCATGCCCTCAGCATTGTTGAGATGACAAAGTGACAGACGCCAGTCACTTAAAGTCTGGCTTTCAATAGCCATGTTGAGCAAGTCAGTGACTGTACAACAGGAGGAAGTATGGGACCTCCAGACAGAGGGACCTCCCGCCCAGGCAACCGCCAGGCTACCTCCACTACCAGGTGCCAGATATCGCCATACCAAGGACGCAGAGGAATGATTAGAATCATCAGGATCTCTTCAGCCTCCACACTGGAGCAGCCGACGAATCAACTACAATGGAGCAACAGCAAAAAGCCGCCGATACAGACCCGGCAGGGTGACCAGCGCAACTGACGTGTCTGTACCAGATCACTAGACCTGGCCACCAACTTTATCACCCTTGCGGTGGAGACAATCGGCCAGGAGGTCCATGCCCTGTGAGGCTCAACTTCTGCAAGGGAGCCGAAACACCCCAAGCACAAAGTTGCCCTGCTCCAGCATCTGGCGACTCCAGTAGGCCGCCTGCCGGTATACCTGATGGTAGACCGAAGCCACAGCCGTGGCATTGTCCGGCTGAAACCAGATCGGACGACCTTGCAACCTCCTTGACCATGAGAAGCATAGCCTGATCGCCTAAAATAGTAAGACAATGAACGGTAGACAGCACCTGGTATTCCCAGGCGGTCTCCCACCCAGGTCCGCGCTGGGTAGCTACCAAGACCAGACGAGAGCGGGCACATTCAGGGAGGTGTGGCCGTAGGTCGATGCAAGTCCAGTGACTCAGGGCCAACTGGACCCCCAAGGTGCCCCCACAACCTGTGAGGCTGGCATTTGTCGTAAACACCGACCACTGGAAGGTAAAACCAACTGCCCGGACCGAAGAGTCTGGAACTCCGTCACCAACTCAGAGACTGACTAGGTGGTGCACCGGAATCTGATATTTCAGAGACAAGAGAATTACCATCTGGACAGTATTTCCCGTGGAAAACCTGAGTGTGGAACTGGGCATACAGTACCGCCTCGAAGGAGGCTACCCACAGGTCCCAGACCAGCAGGTGCCTGGAAAGAAGACAGATTGCGTGATGCCAATACCTTCACCGCAGACTGAAGAGTCTACAATTTCTCCAGGGGAAAAAAGGACCTTCGCCACGAGGAGTCCGGATCAACCGTAGATACTCCAACAGAGTCAGAACCTAGCATGCCCGGGATTTGAACCCTGGGTCGCACACATGGAAGGAAGGCATGCTGCCACTGAGGTTCACCTTTTGGCCTAAAAGTTCAACATCCACCCGAATCTTCAGAGGGTCTGAATGGGAATAACACATCCACTAGGTCTGAGACAGAAGCTGCTCTCAGAAACTCATCCAAGTAACCAATGAGGCAAAGCATCCCTGTCCCAACAAAGTTAGGATAAGGGCAAGCTCATAGCTGAAAACTCATGGTGCTGATGCCAGATCAAAAATGAGGGCCACAGGCTGACAGAGACAAAGCATAGAAAAAACACTCACATGCGCACAACAGGACATGCATGTAGGCGTCCCTGATGTCAGAGGACGCCAGGACATCCCTGGATGGAGCGCAGCTATCACCAAATTAATGGATACCATGCGTTACTACCCAACGCTCAAAGGCATTCAGGGCCTGAGGCCCATAGAAAACCTCTCGTCCTGCAGGAAAGGTAAAATTACCCTGCAGCTTAGCAAGTCCCACACTGCCCAAGGCAGACCGACGGGCTAGGAGAGGAAGACATGAGGTAAGAACTTTGTACTGTGGATAGGAGGAAACCCTATCTAGTACTCCGAAGAGACCACCTCACAGACCCACTGGTCAGAGAGCAGGGAGGTTTCTTTTTTTTTTTTCAAATAACATTTTTTTTATTAAGTTTCTCACATAGAGTAACAGTACACAGACATCAAAGGGGGTCAGAGAGGGCCCATACACAGTCATAATAGTGCTCAAGGGGTGCGTAGTCAGAGTAGAAGGAGGCAGGCCGACAACATAAAGCCGCGTACAATGAAAACAATCTCCCTTGGCCTCAGTGTCAGCGATACTAAACATGTTTGGCAGTATTCTATAAATGGTAACGTATATAACTTGGCAGAAAGGGTCTGCCTTTCAAAAAAAAGGAGGGAAAGAAAAAAGATGAGAGAAGAGGGAATAAGTGAAGAAGAGCGCTAAATTACCGTGTTGACTCCTGCGTCAGAATGGGGTGGGTCCTCCTGCCGGCGCCACCTCTCCCAGACCTTATCATGGTCGTCCAGCCTATCTCGCATTCTGGCCGTCATCTTCTCCATTAATTCCACATCCTTTACCCTGGAGTACAGTGCCTCCTGGGATGGGGGTACATTTTTCTACCAGTTTAGGGCAATTAGGCATCTAGATGCAGTTAAAATGTGCCGGAGCAATTTCTTATAAGGTTTGGCTATGTTCGGCTGATCGAGGCCCAGCAGGAACATTTTGGGTGACATGGGTATCCGTTCCTCAAAGAGACGGGAGAGTAATTGAGTAGATCGCCAAAATGGAACTATAAGGGGGCATGACCAATATATGTGGAAGAGAGAGCCCCTGTCCCTCTGGCAACGCCAGCAGCGGTCCGAGGTGGAGGGGTAAATTTTATGGAGTACGTCTGGGGTTTGGTACCAGAAAAAAATAATTTTGTATGCATTTTCTTTATATAGGGTGCACAGGGAGCTTTTAGCCGCCTGCCTCCAGACGGCCCGCCAGGCTTCCATTGGGAGTTCCTCTCCCAGCTCTCTCTCCCATCATAGCATGTATGCATGTTTTGCCCTAACTGGGATGGTGTATGCGTTCAAAATCTGGTATATATCCGAGATCAGCCCTCTCCGGAAGAGCCCTCCCAGAATAATACGTTCAAACGGGGAGGGCGGGGAAAATTGGAGGTGTGGGGCTATGGTTTGGGCATAATGTCTGATCTGCAGATAACTATAAAACACCTGTTTTGGCAGTTTATATTTCGTTTGGAGCTCCGAGAAAGGCAGCAGTCTGCGAGACCTAGGGTCTACTAGGTGGCCAAAATGGAACAGATTCCGTGATGCCCACGGCCAGAGCAGGGAGGTTTCACCGAATTGCGAACCTGCAAGCCGCCCCTCCCACCTAGAGATCGGCTTACACACCCAGGGACGGATTAGTCCTCCAGCTGGGCCTTTGACGGCATGGGAGGGTTGTCCCGAAATAATATACACACACACTATGGGCCAGATTCAGGTAAATGGGAGCATCTTTAATCTCGAGTAACGTTTCTCATTTACGTTACTCTGCCGAAACTTTAGGAGCAAGTGCTGTTATTCATGAAGCACTTGCTCCTAAAGTTGCGGCAGCGTAGCGAAAATGAGCTTGAGTATTTCAAATTGGGCGGGTAGGGGGCGTGTATTTAAACTAGGCGCGATCCCGTGGCGAACGTACTGCGCATGCGTCGACTGTCAATGCATCCCAGTGCGCATGCTCCAAATTCTGTCAGTGAACGTCAAATCCCCATTCATGGACGTTTTACGCAAGCGACGCAAATTTTTTTTTTCGACGCGACGACGACGGCTATACTTAACATAGGATACTCCACTAGGGGGCTGCTTTATCTTTACGCCGCGCATCGCTTACGGAAACGTTGGAAAGTCACTGCGTCGCGCCCGAATACGATCGTGAATTGCCGATTACCGCTGATTAACATATTTTTGGCGTTAATCAGCGGGAACACCCCCAGCGCCATTTTTGAAATTGCAGTTGCCATGCGACAGCGAAATTCAATTACGCCGCTCGTATCGGAACTCCAACCCGGCGTTTATTGTTTTCTGACTAAAGAAAACAGAAACGCCGGCTCAAAGTGAGAGTTAGGCTGGAGTATCACTGATACTCCAGCCTAACTCTACCTGAATCTGGCCCTAGGTGTGTAATATGTAGGTGTACACACACATGCCTGTGGAGTAAACTGGAGTAGCCGGAGGAAACCCATGCAGACACAGGGAGCGACAATGCAAGCTCCAGGTAGATTGGCGTTTGTGTCCAGATTTGAACCAATGACTCTTGCTGCCAAGTAATGGAGCCAACCACTACACCACCGTGAGCATAAACCGTTCTGAAACAGAAGCCCTGGATAACAAGGGCGCAGCATTCAATGAAGCATCACAGACTATTTGAGGCCCTGGACCAGCTGGTCCGCTAGCCTAATAACTTCGGGAGAGAGCCAGTGCTCCTCCACTGTCTGGTGCAAAATGCTCACTCAGTGACTGAGACCCAAGAGTAGTGGCCACAATAGACCGCACCCAGGTACCTGTTCCATGGCGCAATAACAGAGCATTCTCCAGGGGATAACGGGGGAAGGGGTCATTCTTACCGCCCATACCCACACAAATGTGTCCAGGACTAACAATAAAACCTCTGTGGGAATCCCAGGTGCCAACACCTGCTGCCACCACCAGCATGTTGGGGAAGGACCCAGATACTGACTCCAAAAATTAATATTTATATAGTGTGTATGTATAATATCCTTACAAATAAACAGAATCTCCTAGAGCCCTATTCAGGGCATCTCACCCACTTGCTGCGCTGACCAGGGGTACCCAGGGACTCACCTCAGGAGGAGACTGCCCTGCCCAGCGTGTGAAAGGAAAAGAACCATGAGGTAACCGTGCGGCATCTGCAGGGACCTGTGTGCGCTGTATACAGCACCAGGGGTCAGGACTACTCCAAGATGGCTGCCGAGCATTAAGAACACGGCCACAGGAAAATGGCCAACCACAATGTACGCTGCGCCAAAGCGCGGCTACGACAAAATGGCCGTCAATGGAAGTTTTCAATGTAATTGAAAAACCTCTTAAAAATGGCGCCAGCAACAAACGACAAGAAAAGCTTTTTAGGGCTTTTAACAGTGAAATACCCCTCACAGGAAAGCCTCATACAAAAAGAAAAAACAGGCCAGATAACAGTTCCCTCAGGAAGGCCCTACCCTGACTGCGGCAATGTTAGCAATGCAGCAAGGAAAAAGGAGCAGGAAAGGGAGGAGAAGAGGACCCCCAAACCCCAGTAATGCCCAGCCGTACCAACAGTTATGGTTGGAGGTACCGTACTTACAAGCGGGAGGTTCCGTACGTATTCGCCGACGCATTCCTGACAGCACTACAACCGCAATGGAGGTAGCCGTCGGCCCGGTCCACTGTGAGTGAGACAACACCACAGCCCAGTCATATGTGGACCAAAGCTCACCGGCCACCCCAGGAGTCATGGGGTATGGCGTAGCAGACCCAGCCTCTTTGCAAAGGTGTGCTCATGCTTGCTGGTCCGACTGAGTAGACTACAAGGATCTATATTATCCAGCCTGTCTCTCAGCCGACAGTTGAAAGAAGATTCTTCAAGAAAATGTAAAATAAAAATTTCTCCTCAGAGCGCAGGGCCAAAAGGGAGCCATACGTCCTTGCTAGGCAGAAACTAAACTGAGGCTGCATGCTGTAGTGAGGCGGGTTATGTCTGGAGGGACCGCCCCCTCGGCAGGGCTGTTCAACTCTGTTAATGTAACATGTATTTAACCAGTTTCCACCGGCCCGACTACTTTTTACAGCCACGATGTGGCTCTTAATTGCCAGGAGGCCGTCTATATACACCAGCCCCCCCTAGGGGCGCGCGAGCGCCGGCGGCACGTGCGCCCGCCGCGTCACTCAGGTGCAGTTGCGCTTGCCTGGCGGCCACAATGTTTGCCAGGCACCCGCGACCATCGGTCTCCTCCCTGACAGGACATGGATCTCTGTGTGTAAACACAGAGATCCATGTCCTGTCAGGGAGGAGACCGATGGTGTGACCCTTGTATATAGTGATAACCATCGGTCACCTCCCCCAGTCAGTCCCCTCCCCCCACAGTAAGGATTTAGCAGGGCACATATTAACCCCTTCCTCGCCCCCTAGTGTTGACCTTTCCCTGCCAGTCACATTTATACAGTAATCAGCGCATATTTATAGCACTGTTCAGTTTATAAACTTATTTTTGTTATTGGATATTTATATTTAAAAAGTAAAAAATTGTGTTTTCAAAATTGTCGCTCTATTTTTGTTTATATCGCAAAAAATAAAAGCCAAAGAGATAATCAAATACCACCAAAAGAAAGATCTATTTGTGGAAAAAAAAGGACGTCAATTTTGTTTAGGAGCCACGTCGGACGACAGTGCTGTAAGCTGAAATTTCACCTGGGCAGGAAGGGGGTATATGTGCCCAGTAAGCAAGTGGTTAATTATCTAACATGTTTCTGCCTAGTCCTCTCCTGTAAACAGGGAACATAACCCACTTGTCAAGATTTAGGGAGCCGTGTCCGTCCATGGACAATAAGAGAAAATTTTGGAAAATCAATTGACATATTTCCAAAGATCAATAAGAGCAGTGGGGCACAATAAAATCTGGACGAACCGTTAAGTATAAAATGTGTTCCTTTTAACTATTGTGTGAAGTTCAGAATGATTTCCGTGTGTGTGTGTGTGTGAATGAGTTATTAACCAGATATGTGATGTATTGCAAAAAAAAAAATCAAAGTATTACACAAAACATTTTTATGTACAGTGCCAATAATACCAAACACTTACGTATAAAGGACCGTTAGTCATTTACATGCAAGTTACAGAGGTTGACATGATAAAGGCAACTGAAATGGCTTGGTTCCTGGGGTGGAGTACGACCAGCTTTCAGAGGGAGAATTTTCTCTGCTGCTTAAAAGTTGCAGAGGGTGAGTAGCTTCTCAGGCAATGGAACACTGTGTCAGGAGATAGCTTCAAGTAATGAAATCCTCATTTGTTCCATTGCCTGGTTGGGCCGTTTACCCGGGTCAACATTAAATAGAAATTGTCAGTTTGCTGTCCGTTTATAAGATGCAATGTCCTGGTAAGCCTTCCCATGTCTCGTGACAGCCTTCTATTTTCCCTAAACAATATCCTCACCTATTTAAGGAGCCTCTCAAGTTGCCCAGTTAAGCCAGGCGGTACAGCAGGTGGTACCCGGCAAGGAGATGACGACTGAAGTACATGCACACTAGGGGCAGCATTACATGGCGGCAGCATGCCGTAACCTTGGGCCATGGGGAGAAGGCAGGAGTCTGGCATTCCAGGGGTCAGTTCTGGCTCATTCTGCAACTCTATACCATCCAAAATAACGACAGGCAAGTGCGGGCTGCACTGCACTCTCCCCTCAGGCTGGTCTTGTTGATCTGAAATAGATGAGAACGCAAATGTTGACAATATTCATAAACAATTCTAGTTTACACATACAAACATCGGTGTTTACTTACACTGGACAGGGCTAACTAGTGAAGCTATGCAGAAACATATCAGCTTCTAACTGTAGCTTGTTCAATTAAGCTTTCACAAAAAAAAAAAAAAAAAATGGAAGCCGATTGGTTTCTCTGCAGCGCTGCACCAGATTTTGCAATGTAAATTCAGTTCATGTTTCCTACTATAGGACACAACACTTGCATGGAGAAATGATTGAAGTACGAGTTGTGCCTATGAATTTGAAAATGGATGGATGACTGATACGGACATGGAACACAGATGTATTCCTTGTGTGAGACAGACCACCACCAGTAGAAATGGAGGCTTACCAGAGCTGATGGACTTGTGGTAACTTATTTCACCAGAAGTCCAAGCGGGCTTGTAAATTGTGGCTCTCAATCATAGGAGATGAATGGATATACACATCTGATAGGAGATACTTCAACAAATGGGAGGATGTATGATGGAAAGGAGGGTTCCTAGATCATCTCTCCGGTGATAATGTGGAAGGAGATGAGGGAAAAAAGTGGGCACATAACGTAACCCAGTTACATTAAAACAAAATGTATTAAGACAGCAGGTACACACACATGTAGGCTCAACGCGTATATACTCAGGTGAGGAGACAGTGGAGATGACCCGACGTTTCGTGTACAAACACTTCATCTGGGGTGTCGCTCCACTAAAGCCCCCTCTAATTTATAAGCAGATAATTGGCCCCAATCAAATGAAAATCCAACCTACCTTCATGTTGCATCAATGCGAACAGCACTAACTTCCGGGATGTAGCGTTCCAAGCTTCGTTCTGACACACATTTAATTGGTCAGTTCTAATACCAAAAAAAGGGGAAAAGATAGCGAGGCCAGCGCCGTGCGGAAAGCGTGACGATATAGATTAACAAAGCCTCGTTTGTATTAAACCAAAGAATGTGATGTATAATAGCATCAGCAGGATCGCGGTGCAGAGATAAAAACAATTAAGCCAAGCCTGCAAAATCATGCGCCAGTCACGTGATGATCACGTGTAAGTGTACCAAGCCTCAGTATGGATAGAGGAAGTGAGCTCCAAATGACAGTGCATTGCTAGCCATATGGGGATACATGCAGAAAGGGCAAATACTAATAACTGATGTTGAATCAAAAATTAAAAGCGCTAGCAATGACCCATTATAGATTGAGGCAAAATAGAAAAAAATAAAAATAAAAAATTTATATATATATATATATATATATATATATATATATATATATATATATATATATATATATATATATATATATATATATATATATACGCACTTAGTAAAAAATGGAAATATCCTTATGTAAAAGAAAATGGGATTACGAAGGCATTAAATCCCACTCGACATTCATGCGACATTTCTTGATCAAAGAAATATGCTCACCGACCCTGATCGCAAATGTGCGTATAGTACGGCCAACATATTGCATGCCGCAAGGGCAAGTGATCAAGTAAACAATATACTTAGTCTCACAAGTACAAAAAGGTTTAATTGTGTACTATTTATATGTTACAGTGGACGGAAATTGGGTGATCTTACGTTTGCCCAATGCATTATAATAAAAGAGGGGTAGAGAAAGGAAGCGCCACCTAAGTGCAGTATTAAATAGGTTCTTTTAATGACACATTGTACAAAACACACTTACAAGAAGGTAATTAAAGAAGGCTCATCTGTAACATCCTGTAGTCCTCGTCCTGGATCCATGGGCTGCATAGAAGTAAAGATAGCAGAATGTGTTGGGTCTTCAGGCTTGTCCTGTGGCCATCAGGATGAGACCTGTTCCAGCCTCACGGGTCACGTGATGGGTCACGTGGTTACTTCCAAGGAACACTTCCAGGAGGAGGGTCAGACAGGGAGGACAATGGCTGACGAGGAGATTGAGGTTCACACATTGTTGTGAACTCAATTTTTATCTTGTGTAGATATGTCTTATCCCCCATCCTTCCCTTATATGCTAATGTGTGTCTTTTGTGTATGCAAGTGTGCATTTTCTCATGCCTCTTCTACACATTTGGATGCATACCTATATGTGTATGCCCTGCACAGCATAGTATATTGTTTATTTATTTATGTATGTATGTGTGTGTATCTATGTGTGTGTCTGTGTGTGTGTGTGTATCTATGTGTGTGTGTGTGTGTGTATCTATGTGTGTGTGTGTGTGTGTGTGTATCTATGTGTGTGTGTGTGTGTGTATCTATGTGTGTGTGTGTGTGTGTATCTATCTATGTGTGTGTGTGTGTGTATCTATGTGTGTGTGTGTGTGTATCTATGTGTGTGTGTGTGTGTGTGTGTGTGTGTATCTATGTGTGTGTGTGTGTGTGTATCTATGTGTGTGTGTGTGTGTGTGTGTATCTATGTGTGTGTGTGTGTGTGTACCTATGTGTGTGTGTGTGTGTGTACCTATGTGTGTGTGTGTGTGTATCTATGTACCTATGTGTGTGTGTGTGCGTGTGTATCTATGTGTGTGTGTGTGCGTGTGTGTGTATCTATGTGTGTGTGCGTGTGTATCTATGTGTGTGTGTGTGCGTGTGTATCTATGTGTGTATCTATGTGCGTATCTATGTGTGTGTGTGTGTGTGTGTGTGTATCTATGTGCGTATCTATGTGTGTGTGTGTGTGTGTGTGTGTGTATCTATGTGCGTATCTATGTGTGTGTGTGTGTGTATCTATGTGCGTATCTATGTGTGTGTGTGTGTGTATCTATGTGCGTATCTATGTATATGTGTGTGTATCTATGTGTGTGTGTGTGTGTATCTATGTGTGTGTATCTATGTGTGTGTGTGTGTGTGTGTATGTGTGTGTGTATCTATGTGTGTGTGTATCTATGTGTGTGTGTGTGTGTACCTATGTGTGTGTGTGTACCTATGTGTGTGTGTGTGTGTGTGTGTGTGTGTGTGTGTATCTATGTACCTATGTGTGTGTGTGTGCGTGTGTATCTATGTGTGTGTGTGTGCGTGTGTATCTATGTGTGTGTGTGCGCGTGTGTATCTATGTGTGTATCTATGTGCGTATCTATGTGCGTATCTATGTGTGTGTATCTATGTGCGTATCTATGTGTGTGTGTGTGTGTGTGTGTGTATCTATGTGCGTATCTATGTGTGTGTGTGTGTGTGTGTATCTATGTGCGTATCTATGTGTGTGTGTGTGTGTATCTATGTGCGTATCTATGTGTGTGTGTGTGTGTATCTATGTGCGTATCTATGTATATGTATCTATGTGCGTATCTATGTATATGTATCTATGTGCGTATCTATGTGTGTAATATATATTATATATATATATATATATATATATATATATATATATATAGCTTTTTTTCTCAGAAAATAGGTGCAGGATCTTTCAGATTTCACAAACAGTAGAAGGGTCTTAAAGGGGCATTTAATACCAGGATTGCATTACATACAGAGTGCAGAGTTCAGGGAGTTACACAAAGTGCAGAGCTGTTGCCTGTAAACACATAAATCAGACTTCTGTGTTTACAAGTGATTGTGGTGAGCAGGCACCAAAGGGTCTGAGCCAAAGGTGGTGGAACTGAGTTCCCCCAAGTTCCCCCTGAAAAAAAGCCACATATACACATACATACATACACATATATATGTCCTCTATGTGTGGTAAATCACCTAATTACCCCATGTCCCTTACCTGTACAGATTCTCTGTCCGATTTGCTACCATAATAATTATTGTAATCATTAGCTGTAATGTTTACAACTACGGTTTTAGCATTTCTTCTTTTTTCCTCATTTTGCCTATATCTTATAATCCTTTGGTGTTACCCAATTATAGTGATATTTTGTCGTTTTCTAGCTGATATCAATCGACGAGGACTACAGGATGTTACAGATGAGCCTTCTTTCCTTACCTTCTTGTAAGTGTGTTTTGTACAATGTGTCATTAAAAGAACCTCTTTAATACTGCACTTAGGTGGCGCTTCCTTTCTCTACCCCTCTTGTTTACCACAGAGTTAGCTCTCTGAGGACAGCAGCCGCCATTGAACAACCAAATCACCTGCATTTTTAACCATTGAACTGCCTGTTACTATTACTTCTAATGGACTAATCACCATACATGTACTTTGTATCTGCGCTGACAGTTACCTTTCCTATCAATGCATTATAATGGCATACTTGACATTTCCTGCATGGAACAAATCGTACCATGTCGTGAAAAAAGGAGCTCCGAACGGGTGGATTGATAAAATACGGAGCAAAGCAGCCTATGTAATGAAGGCACGCCCTTAAAAACTATCTTGGCCTGTTCTGGTAGTAAAGGACCCAAAATGTCACCCTTGAGAACATTCCAATGTTTGTTCATTATGTTCTCGATCTGCTTATATTGGGTTGCATATGAAGTCAGCATGGCAAATTTGAAGTTGTCATCTGCAACACATTTGGGTTTGACAGATATCAAAGATTTTCTATCCAGCATTAGAACTTTCTAAAGTTCAAGATAAACGTCTGAGGTAGGATAACTTTTATTGAAAAATCGCGATTTCAGTATCTCCGCCTGAGCCAAGTATGGGTGTCAGTACAGTTCCTACGAAGCCCAAGAAAGCCTGGAACTGAACAGAGCCAGGAAGGGTGGTGGCAGCTCCCCATGGGAATGAGGCCACTGCGATCTGTAGGTTTAAAATACGTTTGGAGATTGAATTTGCCGTTAATCAATATTTCTAAATCGAGAAAGTGAATCACGCTGGTACTGGATTCATACGTCAAAGAGATGCCTCTGTCATTAAAATTCAAAGTGCCAAAAAACGACTAAGGATTCGGGGCTGCCCTTCCAAAGGAGGAGGATGTTGTCTATTTACCTTGCCCAAACCACCAATGATGGGGTATTAAAGGGCACAGACAACATCCTCCTCCCATTTGGCCATTAAAAGGTTAGCGAGGCTGGGTGCCAACTTAGCACCCATAGCCACCCCGCGCTGTTGCAAATAATAACGCTGATTAAACCAAAAGTAGTTTTTCTAAGTGGCAAAATCTAGCAGTTCAATTAGGTAGTCACACTGAAAAAGAGCAAGAGAATGCTCTCTGCCCAAGAAGTGTTGGACTGCCTCAATCCCCAAATGATGGGGTATAATGGTATATGAGGCTACATCTGCTGTAGCCATGATGAAGCCCTCTTGTATTTCAAGCCCTTCGAGTAGACAGATGAGGTCTCCTGTATCCTTCAAATATGAAGGTGTTTGTCTAACGAGAGGCTGAAGGTAATGGTCTATGTACCGGCCTATACGTGAAGACAGACAGAAGAAAAGAGTCAAGGTAATGTTACAGATAAAGTCAACAGCGCTATTTATTTTTGCCTGTTATAAGTTTTACTACAACATCAAAGCATGTATCCTGACTGTCATAAATTACTGTAAACCCATCTTATTGCCCAAACTATAAATTGCAAAAAAATACACACACAAAGGTCGGAGTAAAATGTCTTTTTGGCCCCTTTATTAAAAATGAAGAATCATGTAAACCAATATTAACCACTTCCATACCAGGCACTTACGCACCTTCCCACCCAAGCCAATTTTCAGCACTGTCGCAATTTGAATGACAATTGCGCGGTCATGCTACACTGCACCCAAACAAAATTGGCGTCCTTTTTTCCCCACAAATAGAGCTTTCTTTTGGTGGTATTTGATCACCTCTGCGTTTTTGTTTTTTTGCGCAACAACTAAAAATAGAGCGAAGATTTTGAAAAAAAAATACGTTTTTATTTTTTTCTGTTAATTTTTTTGTAAATGAGTATGTTTTCTCTTTCAATTACGGGCACTGATATGGTGGCACTGATGGGCACCGATGACGTGGCACTGATGGGCACCGATGAGGTAGCACTGATGGGCACTGATAGGCGGCGCTGGTATGGGGCACTGATGGGCGGCACAGGTGGGCACTCATAGGCGGCACAGGTGGGCACCGATAGGCGGCACAGGTGGGCACCGATAGGCGGCACAGGTGGGCACCGATAGGCGGCACAGGTGGGCACCGATAGGCGGCACAGGTGGGCACCGATAGGTGGCACAGGTGGGCACCGATAGGTGGCACAGGTGGGCACCGATAGGTGGCACAGGTGGGCACCGATAGGTGGGCACTGGGCATGGATTGGCACTGACATACACTGGGGTGGCACTGATGATCACTGAGAGGTGGCACTGATGGATCACCTGTTGCCAATCAGTGCCCATGTGTGGGCACTTATTGGCATTTTTTTTTTACTGCCCTTTTTTTTTGTCCTTTTTTTGTCCTTTTTTTGGTAAGTACCCTGGTGGTCTAGTGTGGGCACTCCCTGGTGGTCTGTGTGGCGATCCGAGGGGGGGGCTGCGCTGATAAACAATCAGCGCGAACCCCCCGTCAGGAGAGCCGCTGATCGGCTCTCCTGTACTCGCGTCTGTCAGACACGAGTGAGGAAGAGCCGTCGGCGGCTCTTCCTGTTTACATCGTGATCAGCCGTGATTGGACACGGCTGATCACGTGGTAACGAGGCTCCGCCGGAGACTCGTTACCGAGATCGGAGGTGCAGGGTGTCAGACTGACACCCCGCATCACCGATCGCCGCGCTGTGCGCCCCTACGGGCGCGCGCGGCATTGAAATTGTGCTAAGCCGTTTGAGAACGGCTAGTCACGATTTCATAACCACTTCCCGGCCGTAAATCGGCTATTGGCCGGGCGGGAAGTGGTTAACAAACAAAAACGTAATACTTTTGGTTGACGATCCTTGGAGGCACCCAGTATCAAAAAGGTTTCCCTTGTATCTGTGTAAACCACTTCCACGGTCCCTCCCTACCGCTCTGCACCGACTCAGGGATGAACCACATTCTGCAGATACACCATTGTAACTACCAGTTAATCCACCATAACTGGCATTCCCAGGGGACCCAATCATCTGATCACAGCAAGTTATTTTAAAATGCCTCCAAAGACCCAACTGAACGTACCCTGTAAAATAAAAAAACAAACCAACACAGCAAAAAAGTAAACCATAGAGTTAACCAAGCAGATGTAGGGAGGAAGGGTGGGAATGCTTCTCCTCGTGTACTCCCAGGATGTCGGATTTCAACTTTTGACACCCCTGGCTTTTTGCAGTCCATCCCTCACGCTAGCTGCCCAATCCCCTGCAGCCCCATGTTGCCTGACAACATGTTTTAATCCAGACTTGCCCAGCTTCCCTGTGCTTTTAATCATCCTAGCACTACACTTTTTTTGGGGCTTTGGGCTGTACTCCAATTCACCTCGGTTTACTTTTTGTGAATATAAAGTGGATTGTGGAATGGAACTTGTGTATTAGAAGATAGTGCCTGTGGGTATATATAATGTGTACATAGATGAATGATGGTGTGTCCTGTTTCTTTCCCGATTATGTACACCACTTACCTTGAGGTGTAATAGTCTTCTGCTTCCTGCCAGAATTTTATGGTTCTGGAGAGTCCAGGATACGCATCGTGCTTTCTGTTAAAGACGGAAGAAAAGACAAGAGTCAAGGTAATGCCCA
Source organism: Rana kukunoris (assembly GCA_029574335.1). Classification (NCBI taxonomy): domain Eukaryota; kingdom Metazoa; phylum Chordata; class Amphibia; order Anura; family Ranidae; genus Rana; species Rana kukunoris. The sequence goes on from JAJQKJ010002576.1 coordinate 107,438, forward strand.
AGATAGTCAACAGCTTTATTTTTTTTTACCTGGTAAATGTTTAACATATTTGATAATCAAAGCGTAAAAAAGTTCACGGAGGTGAATTAAAGTGGATTGTGGAATGGACCTTTTTGTGTATTAAGCCCTGTACACACGGCCGGGTATCTCGCAAGTAAAAACATTTTGGTTTTCCCGACGAGATTCCTGGCAAGCTTTCTTGCTCGCTGAATGTACACAGGGGCCCATGCAAAAGAACCGCCGTTCTTTTAAATGGCAAGAACGCAGTGTCGTCATCGACTACGTTGCCGCCGTCGCCACCATCTTGCTACACCCTACACTGCCCTTGGAAGCGACCACTCCCGAGAATCCAGACGAGAAAAATGTCCAAGATAAAGTCAGCTTTATTTATTATTTTTGACTGGTATATGTGTGACGACAACAACATATTTGATAAGCAAAGCGTAAAAAAGTGCACCAAGGAGAATTAAAGTAGATTGTATACCCCGCTTACCAGTAGGTAAAAATGACTATCCCCTATACCTGTATGGTTTAGGAAATATATCCGCTCTGAAGGACCAACCCTGCAGAAAAATCAAAGCTCCTCGCCGGAAACAGGACTCGCACGTATGCCTGGGAAAGACCTCATTGCACCTCCAGCCACTCACAGCGCCAGAGACCGTGACCCCAGAAGAGACGGCGAGGTATCATGTCAGCCCTCATTAGCGATGGCCAGGTTGGGCAGCTGGGGCCTAATTTTAAAGGTATTTCATAATGTGTTAGTATGCGTTGCATACTAGTACATTATGGCATTGTCTTGCAGGTTTATTTTCTTCCAAGGTTTACTACCGCTTTAATATATTTAATACTAGCCTTTTACATATACTACAGCCCCCTCTTATTACACAATCCCATGTTTGTTTCCCCTTCACAGTAGTGTTCTGATCTGAACCCCCTTCACAATGGTATCTTATTCCCCACCTTCATAGCACCTGAGCACATGTCCTCTGCCCTCCCCCTTCACATCCTAACCCCGCGCAACTTAACTCTCCTTATCACAGCCCCACAGTCCTCCATTTAGTGATAAAAAAAAAAAAAAAAAAGGAGGCACCTTTAAGTGCAGGATTAACCACTTAAGGACCACTGCACGACAATATACATCAGCAGAATGGCACATGGATGTATACATACGTCCCCTTTAAGAGCCCAGCCGTGGGTGGCGATCGTGCCAAAGGAGCAGTGGAGCATGCAAGACCATGAAATTCCCTGTAAGCCGGTGAGCAGTTAGCATAAACCAGGCCAGTGGTGGATGGAGGTTGATTTGTTCATCACAGGCCTGGTTATGCTAACGGCTTACAGGGAATTTCATGGTCCCAGATCCTCCAATGCAGATTTTGACAGCTATGATAACCTCTATATGTCGAGGACTTTCATGCCTGCCGGACCACCTGCATTACACGATTATATGCTTTTACATTCACCTGATCCTTTTACATTCACCCAATTCTTTCTGTGAAAAATAAATAGCTTTTAATCCTGCACTTAAAGGCGCCTCTTTTTTGTCTTTTTCCTCTAGAGATTGCAGCCCTAAGAGCCGGTTCACACTGTGGCGACTCGTCAGGAGATCCGAAGTCATGTTGCAGGTTGCCTCTAAAGTCATCTTCAGGACGACTTGCAGAGTCGCCCCCGAAGTCGTGCCGCCTATATGTGAACCGACGCCAAGTGTAAGATATATCAGACCTCTGCTTTTTTTATGTACTTTCTGCTTAATCTTATACTGGTCACACCCTTGTACACTGTACCGCCATTTAGTGATGCCCGCTTTAAATGTTAAATAGAAGTTCATCATTATACATTCTTTGTCTTTGCGTTAGGTACTCACCAGAATGTCAATGGGATGGACTTGGAGCTAATCACTCTACAGATGTTGCTCTATCTGGAAAACATGAATGTAAAGACAAACATAAGTCTCACATGCGTAGTCATAAAAAAATTGTGCGCTTGAAACAACCATATAGCTGCAATATAAAATATTTCATTTTACTCACCACCAGCTCTGATGTGGACCCCTGCTGCTGACTACAGGGACATCCTCTGCCGAAAAGGCCAAGGCCATCTCTCAGCTCTGCCTCCGACTCTCGGAACCCAGGCTTACCCCTAATACACTCTCCCTATAAATGCTTCATCTTTTTGATGACTGTGGACCGACAATCAAAGAATCTGCACATGAAAAAAATATTAGTTACATAAAAGTTACAGCCGCGTGCTGAAAATGCACCCAAGATACGAGATTGTGAATGACCGCGCCGCAATATATTTACAAAAGTATAAAATCACAAACCCATTCAAAGAATGGTAGACACGAATCAACAAAAACAAAAATATGATTTTTATAACAGCTTACCTGTAAAAATGCTTTTCTTGGGAGTACATCACGGGACACAGAAGCATAACCCCTCCCATACCAGGAGTACCTCAGTTATGTAGCAAGCAATAAGTGTCCCAATTACCCCATAAAGAGGGGCGGTAGCTCTGTGTCCTGTGATTTACTCCAAGAAAAGGATTTTACAGGTAAGCTGTTCTAAAAATACTATTTCTTTATCGTACATCACGGGACACAGAAGCATAGTAATTACTATGTGGGACGTTCCAAATCAATGCTAATGAGGGGAGGGAGACACCAAAGCCCACCAGACATGAGGAATCAAACTGCAGCCTGCAGCACACTGTGAACAAAGGCGCACTCCTCCTTTCTCATGTCCAATTGGTAACATTTTGTGAAAGTATGGACAGACAACCAAGTCGCGGCCTTGCAGACCTGAGCCATGGAGGCTTGATGATGCACTGCCCATGAAGTACCCACCGCTCTAGTGGAATGTGCTTTAACCTTAAACGGGGGAACCTTTCCCCTCGAAACATAGGCTTTAGTAATGACCTGTCGAATCCATTTGGATGCTGCCTGTCCACATCTGGGACCTTCTGGCAGGATAAACAATGTCAGTCTTTCGGACCTGAGCAGTAGCCCCGAGATGGATCATAACTGCTCTTAGTTTGTCTAGCATATGCAAAGACTTCCTTGTAGAACTAGGTTCTGAGAAAAAAGGGAGAACCAGATCTTGGTTCAAATGAAAGTTAGAAACAACTTTAGGAAGGAAAGCCAGATGGGGTCGTAGGACCACTCTGTCTTTGTGAAGAATTAGGTATGGTTCTTTACAAGATAAAACTGCCAACGCCGATACCCTCCTAGCAGAGGCTATGGCTATCAAAAGAAAAAAAAAACCTTCCTGGTCAGGACGACCAAAGGCATGTGAGCCAAAGGTTCAAAGGGTTGCTTCTGCAAGGCAGAAAGGACCAGATTCAGATCCCACAGACACAAGGGGGTCTTCATTGGAGCATTAACTCAGATCACCCCTTGTAAAAAGGTTTTAAACCAGAGAATGTGTAGCCAGAGGCCTTTGAAAGAAAAGTTGGTAAGGCTGAAATATGGCCTTTAATGGTGCTTAAGGCCAACTTCATATCTGCCCCCAATCTGCAGAAAATCTAGAATTCTGCCAATGAGATACCTCCGGGGATGCCACCCCTTGGCCTCGCACCATGCCACAAAAGATTTCCAAACTTTATAATAAATAAGTCTGGATGCTGGCTTTCTGGTACCAATTAAAGTAGATACTACTGAATTAGAGAGACCCCTCTTTAGGATATGGGTCTCAACAGCCAGACCGTTAACTTAGAGACAGTAAGGAAGGATGGAACAGCGGCCCCTGAGACAACAGGTCTGGACGAAGCAGAAGGATCCATGGATGAGCCACCAACATCCTTACAATTTCTGTGTACCAAGCCCTTCTGGGCCAAGCCGGAGCGACCAGAATAACTGGTTTCTTTTCAGACTATCCTGCAAAGGAGGCGGGGTAATTGCAGCGGAGGAAACGCATAAATTAGGGAGAATTGATCCCATGGAAACACCAGCACATCCGTGCCGCAAGCGAGTGGGTCCCTCTTCCGGGACAGAAAGTTGCCCAACCTCGATGCAAAGTGATCCACATCTGGTATTCTCCACCTCTGACAAATGGCCTGGAAGATGTCAGGGTAAAGAGTCTACTCCCCTGGGAGCAACTGCTGGCGGCTTAGAAAGTCTGCCTGCCAATTGTCTATCCCCGGGATAAAGACCGCAGATATGCAGGGGACATACTTCTCCAGATCAGGATTCGATCCACTTTGGGCTGCACGACTTTGTGCCCCCCTGGTGATTTATGCATGCCACTGCTGTGGCATTGTCAGACTGGATGCTGACTGGGAGACCCCTCAACCTGTTCGTCCAAGCCGACAGGACTAGATGAACTGCCCAAATCTCTAGCAGATTGATGGGTAGAGACCTCTCGTGATCGACCATTTTCCCTGGAGAGACAGGCCCTCCAGAACTGCACCCCAGCTGACTGGCATCTGTGGTCACAATCTGCCAAGACATGGGAACAAAGACTTCCCTCTTAGTAAGTTCTGGGGAACTAGCCACTAAGGCTTGGACTTTGTTCCAAGCGGATAGGATGGCGTGTTGAAAATCCCCTTGAGTGGAACTAAGCGAATGGGACGGCCTTGAAAGAGGCTACCATCTTCCCCAACAGCCGCATACAAAGGCGAATGGAGGGTTGACGCTTTGATTTGACTAGCTGAACTAGTTTCTTTAAAGCATCGATCTTTATCTGGGGCAGAAAGATCTCTCTTTGATCTGTGTCTATAAGTAGATATAAAATACTCAAGCCTTTTTACAGGCACCAAGGCCGAGGATTCCATCCGCTGAGTTTAGATCGGCAACTGAACGATCTACCAACAGATAGTCTAGATAGGCTACTATAGATATGCCTTGAGATCTTAGATTGGCTAACAGTGGGGCCAGTACTTTCGTGAAAACACGAGGTGCGGTGGCCAGGCCGAAAGGTAAGGCCACGAATTTAAAGTGGCGTTGATTTAGCGCGAAGCGCAACAGCTTCTGATGGATGAGGAAGATGGGAACATGCAAGTATGCGTCTTACATCTATGGATGCCAAAAGTTCCCCTCCTTGTAAGGAGGCAACTACCGACCGGATCGATTCCATCCGGGAAAAATCAGACCTTTAGGAACTTGTTTAAGGCCTTGAGGTCCAGAATGGGTCTTGCATCTCAGTTTGGTTTGGGGACGGTGAAAAGATTTGAATAAAACCCCAAACCTTGTTCTTACAGCGGCAGTTCTCCGATCACCCCTTGGGATAATAGATGATTCAAGGCCAATGTTAGAGATTTCCTTTTTCCCGGGTCTTTTGGGACACTTGAGGCCAAGAAGCGAGATGGAGGAAATTCGCTCAACTCCAGCTTGGAGCCCATGGAGACCATAGAGAGGACCCAATTGTCTTGGATCCTCTTTAGCCAAGCTCCTGCAAACAGCCGAAGCCTTCTCACCCGGCTGAGTGGGGGTGAACCTTCATAATGCCGACTTAGACGCCGGCTTGCCCAGCTTACGGTTCCAAGGTTTCTTGGAGGCCTGAGGTTGTCCCTGCGGTTTTCCCGTCGGAACTGCCTGGTAGTGGAAGCACTAGGAACAGGAGAGGAAGATTTTTTAAAGGAGGGAGGACCCCTAAACCTTTTCTTCACTGGTAACAGTGTGCTTTTGCCACTGGAAATTTTCTGAAAGTATGCAGATCTTCCCCAAATAAACCCTCCCCATGGAAAGAAAACCCTGTCAGTTTTTTACATGGGGTTTCAGCCGACCAGTTCTTTAACCAGAGTAATCTGCACATATGAACTAAGGAGAGAGACATGAGGACTGTTGTATGGAGTCCTTGATAGCATCTATGGCAAAGCATAGTGCCCTGGGAAAGTCAGCCAATTCCTGAGCCTGTTGGCCCGGGATATCCTTCAAGACCCCCTTTAAATGGTCTTTTAAGGCTTGGCAAATACAAATAGCTGCTACCGCAGGCTGGACTACCCCCCTAGCTGTAGCAAATGAGGTTTTAAACAGCGTCTCTAATCTCTTGTCTGTCAGGTCTTTGCACACTTTAGCATTGTCCACCGACAGGTAAAGGACTTGTTTACGCAGGATATGGCTCCATCCACCGTGGGGACACCCCACTTAGTGAACTTCTCCATGGGGTATAAAACCGAAAAAAATAAAAAAATTTAGGAGGAAGAAAAATTCTATCTGGATGTTGCCAATCCTTATAGATAAGACCTTCCATTAGGGGATGAACTGGGAGGAATAATTAGCTTGAGGAGCTTTTAAAGAGCCTAAGAGGAGACTGAACTTGATGCTGGGTCTGCAAGGGGCAACTTAAAGGCCGAAAGGACCATCTTCGTGAGGGACTGCACCAACAATTTTTTGGACTGAGACGCCAAAAATGGTTCCCCAGGGTGGAATCTTCAGAGTCCAAGACCTCTGAATGACCCTCTGCCTGATCCCTTGAGGGTGAATCAACCTCTTCTGAGGAAAGTAGTTCCACCATAAGGAACTCTGCAGAGGGAGAGGGGGACCTTGTACGTTTCTCTGGAGAGAGAGGATGCAATCAAGGTTGATAATCTCTGCTCCAGTCCACCCATAGCTGAAGTCAGAGCCTCATGTGTTACAAATACCAGAGCAGGCGGGACAAGGGCAGATGAGGCACCTGGGAGCTCTGATGGTTCACCCTGGGCCTCCTCCAATTAATTAGGAGAGAAAATAGCCACAGGAGCATGCCCGAGATCCTTTGAGCCCGATGGCGACCCTTTGGATTTCTTTGTACTTCTAGTCCCTGAGCCTTTAGCTATAATAAAGCCGAGGTACAACAGTTGAAACCACTGGCGGACCTATAGATCAGCACTGACGGTGCTATTTGCTGGTCGGCAAGGTGCAGAGCCCACTATGCGCCTTAAGCAAGTGTCACTATCCAACATCCAGTAGTAATACTGAAAAACTTGTGCATAAGTACTGTGTCCACCGTCAGCCAAGCTGAGTGAGGTGGACTGAGCTTTTATGGACTAGGTGCAAGTCACCTGACCTGCTCTGTCCTGCAATCTCTAGCCTCTTAGAGAACAGCTGAGATGGACCTCTTGTGTGCCGCTGCTAGACGGGCACCACTAGACTGCCCGCACGTAGCCACACACGCGCCATACAGCCTCATTCATGCCTTGCGTCCAACAGCGCATAAATTTCACATAAAATGACACATGCTGCGCGCGCCCGTGACTAAGGTTGGAGCTACCGCAGCTACCATGCGAGGACCAGGTAAGACAATTGTAGCCAAAACTTTAGCACTACTCTTTCCTGCCATTACCTGTACAGGAGGGGAAAATGACTAAGCATAGACACCCCTCCCCACAGCATTCAGGACAAATGTTAGGAGAGGCACAGACAGACAACTTAGGCTAAGCATAATGGCTCAAAAAGAAGGAAACTTCTAGGAAAGTCCTGAAGCGCCTTCACTTACCTGATCCAACACCGCAGGACTCTGCACACAGATTGCTCGCCGTGATGCGCAAAAATTGGGCTAAGTCTGCAGACCTTCAGGGACCAGGGTCCATGACAGGAACACCACACCCCTGGACCCATATCACATCCTGCCAGTAAACTTACTGGTAGTAAAAGTACTGAATAACCAGGATCCAGCCCTCAAAAGAGGAGCATTACAGGCCAAACCCACTTTGGCTCAGAAGCACTTTGGACGGATCCAGAATTTATGGAGGCTTTTTACATCCAGCATGGATCCCTCCAGTGGAGCTCCTAGGAGCACATGTTCACTCGTGACCAACACCTTAGACACTGGCGAAAAAACAGAGGTACTCCCAGTATGGGAGGGGTTATATAGGGGAGGGAACTTCCTGCCTTAAGGGCGTGCCAGTGTCCAGCACCTGAAGGTGGAATATAACCCACATAGTAATTACTATGCTTCCAGTGATGTCTGCTAAAGAAACAATGTTACGAATCAATGGAAAAGACAATCTCACATAACATATACTAAACTACGAGTAGTGTACCAAACAAAATTATCTAACAAAATTACAAATTCTGAATTAAAGGAAATAAATTAGACAGAATTACGAATGATTTGGTATCAACGAAAATTAAACTGTTACGAAAGTGTCCGAATAGGAAAACTTGTACGAAATTACAAATATACGGAACGAGACGATACAAAACGAAAATTTTTGTTGTCCACATGCCTACAGAGCAGACACGATACAGGCTCTCCCCACTAAGGCTGACATTGTGGCTCTCATTGGGAGTGGAAGCCGCCCACCAAAAGAACTGAACAAAGGAGAAGTCCAAGGTAAAAGCTCTCCCCACTGGACTCATGATGGGAGAGTCCTCCGTCGTCCTTGGATCGATGTGTGTCAGCACTAGAGAAACTCCAGGCGTCGCAGGTGGAAGCCCCGATTACTCAGCAGCTGCACCTCGAAGACATGGGGGACCGGAGTTGCAGGAATAAAACAGGAGATGAGGACTTGGCCGATACTACCAAAAAATACGGGTCGAACTACCAGACCTGGTGGTATTGGATCGGATCCAGAGAGTGCTAGGCCCCAGGCTGACAGATCCCACGATACCCCACAATGTGATCTGCAGGCTCCACCATTACCTACCAAAGGAGCACATTATCTGCAAGGCCTGGGAGGCAGGGGAACCATAATTTGATGGTGTGGCTATCAAGATATTACCGATCTTTCCCATGTCACCCTGCAAAGATGAGCCATGCTCAAGCCGTTGCTAGATCTCACCAGGCAGAGGGATGCCACATACCGCTGGGGATACCCACTGTCAGTCACTTTCCAAAAAGACCAGAGATCCTTTACCCTCTGCACACCACAATCCTTACCTGCCCTCATTGCCTTCCTCGGAACAGAGCCGATTGCAATCCCAAACTGGCTTGCCCTCCTCCCGCGATTCTCAGGCTGTGTGAATCCACCAACGCAGAGGAAGGAACTTTCCGTCCAGACAGAGGAATCACCACCATCCCAGAGCGTCATCACCGGAGGTTGCACCCGAGTCATGAGACACCTCTCCCTCGTGCATTTTCCCCCCATTGCCGACTATGCCTGACCTGATTGCCCCATCACCGGCTTGTCCACACCCCCCTCCCCCCGGGACAGTGCCTTGATCTACCTGCTATCCCCCTGAGCAGACTTTAACACCATCCCGCAACTACCGGAGTGACTCCCCCATCTCCTGCAGGACCGACCTTTGTTGCTAAACATGACACGGCAGCCTCCATGCCCCCTCAGATTGCCCCCAGGCCTGCCTCATTGCACATGGCAATCCCTGACGATTTCCCTCTTACACAATTTGTTCAGTGCAGAGCCGATCTGGGTTCTGACAGGCAAGTTCACAGTGTTGTCTACGGGGCCCCCGTGACAGGAGGCAACATCACTCCCGGTACTCCACGGAGACTGTCACGCTAATACCAGGCTGCCCACACAGGAAATTAGGAACAAAAGATTAGGACAGCCGCACCCCAATCCAATATAGCTTTATTGTAAAAAAAAAAAAAAAAAAAGCAAACCGGCACAAGTCACAGCAACGAAACCTAGGACAGCCGACGTGTTTTACACCAATTTAGTGTTTACTCATAGCATTACAACCAAGCAGGACCTGCCTGGAGTGGAAATTTCTGTCTCAGCCACCACACAGGACCACAATACAGGGGAGGGGCGATATCCCCACCAGATTCACAATTTGAGCCGTGGGGGGGGGGGGGGGGGGGTAACCGCTATCAAGCCTCAGATATCTTGACCCAATTGTGATAACACCCCAGAGATATGCGACAAGGGTGCTAGACTCCCTCTTATTTGCAGACGTGTCGGCTAAACTCATTTTAGGGGGACAGGCATTGTTGCCTCTGGAGTGTATGGGGTGATCCATGAGAGGGTGGGGGAGCAACCTATTGGTTTGGTTATTTTTTTTCGATTTTCTGTGGTGGTAAACTGACTAACCTGACAGCCGATTTGGGTGAAATAGCGAGTCTCCATTCACAGACCTACATTGCCAATGGGCGAGTTGACCCATTAATTAGCTACCAGAGTAACTGGAGCAAAACAAGCCAGGCGGAGAATGAGGGGACTGTGGCTGGAAGCCAAATGGTTGGTATTATGCACCCAGGTTTGCAAGTTATATTTTCTTGTAGAGTTGAAAGATATTAAATTGTCGGGGTGGATGGGATAGTGGGGGGCTCACCTCATGAGCCTTGTCCTACCTCTCTCCCAGATAGGGTCGCGTATCCACTTGGGGGGTGCTATACTGCCATCCTGGAAGTTATATGCAGATAACATACTGGAAAACTAACAGGGCATTAGGCCCTGTTCTCCAAAGGTCATTCTCCGATTCACTTTTTTCTTCCCTCCTACTTAAATCTTTCCCTCTATACCAGCCCTTAAATTTTCCACTCGCCTACTCGCATTTTGCGAGTGAAAAATTAGGGCTGGCGAGAAGCTGGGCTGACTGGGAGAGGAGAGGGGCGAGCCCCCGTGGCGGGTGGGGTTAATCGGGAGACGTTCTCCCAGCACGTTGTGGAAGAGGAGTTGCTAGCTGGAGTTGATAGCTGCAGTGTGCAGAGAGCTCTCTCATACAGCGTGTGGTGGCACTCCCCCCCCCCCTCCCACCCCCATTCTCTCTGCACAGGACGGGAGACCAGTGAGAGCTGGTCAGTTTCTCTTCCTGTGTTGTGCCCCCAGTTAACATGGATATTGAGCAGTCAGATCGTGATTTAAGCAGCAGACCCAGCTGTGTATATTCTGTACTCTTAGTACTCCAACCAGGTCAGATATAAATAACTTCACTGTGTCTCCTTGCAAACCTCATGCCATGGCTTATCAGTGCACCAGCTTTCCCACTTTGTTTCTCCAATATCTTTGTTATCTCAAAGACTCTTTAGTAATTAACCCTTTGTGTCCTTGCTAGGAGAGAATTGCTTTTCTTCTCTGCTTCAGCCCAGGTTCACACCAGTGCGATTAGAGACGTTGCATGCGATTTGCACCCGCACCTGTGGTGCCAATCGCATGCAATGTCTGAGATGCAAGTTCAGCCATACAGTTGTAGTTGGATTGGTACAGAAAAAATAAAATTGCAGGGACTTTTTCCCCGCACTAGAATCAGATCACATGAGTGTTCTCACCTATGCAATCTGATTTCTGTGCGAGTCAACAGTTCACACTGCGATCTGAACTAAACTGGTGGTGTCGTTAACACTGTATTGACATGCACAGCGGTGATGCGATACAGCAACCAGTGCTGGAATCGCAAACCGCAAACTCCCCATTTGCACGAGGTTGGATACCAAGCTAGCCATGTCCCGTTCCTTGTCCTCACTCATTAAATGTCTCTTCCTCCACCCAGCCACGTACAACACCAAGGGTCCCTGAAAGGTGACAACAAGCCCCCTGGGATGCCTGCTGTGGTTGGTCTGTCACCTCCTCAAAGCCACCTTCCTCCTCTTCGGACTCTTCTCTGCGTTGCTGCAGGCCCAACAATCGACAAGGCTGCTTCTGGTGGCGATGGTGACCACAACTCTCCCCCTCTTCATGCTCATCTATGGCCTGATCCAGCACTCTTCACAGGGCACACTTCAGAAAAAATGCATATGGGATGAGGTCGATGATGTTGCCTTGGGTTTGACTGACCAGGTTTTTCAGCTCCGCAAAAGGACGCATGAGCCTACAGTCATTGTGCATGAGCGTTCAGTAATGCGGCCAAAAAATACCAAGCCCCGCAGAGGCTGTCCTTTTTTTAAATGAATCTGTTTTGTCCCCTATCAGGGGCCAGTGTATGGAATGGATTTTAGGAACCAGGAGATTGAAAAAGATGCTTGGTCGGTACCCTTACTTCCAATTTGGGGCACTGCGCGTGCGCCGTGTAATGTACTTTTGGTCTGTTCACAATGAAGCAACGACCTTATCTGGGGTGTGCCAACATTGCCATTGACACACTCAGAGGTGGTCACTTCATAGTGATACGCAAGCCCCTTCACCACAACAAGGTAACGATCACGAAGGGGAACCGACACATGTATGTGCCTTTTTTTGGTTTTGTTTTTGCAGCCACAGTGCAGCACCAGAGGCCAGAAAAATTAGGCATGTACACATGCCTGAAGGTGTTGCAGCCACTGCTACAGCATCGGCTCAGAAAAATTTATGTTTTCCAGGCAGAAAGTGCACTAAAACATTGCGGCTTGAACCCTAGTTAGTTGCGGATAAGTCACCCAGCATGCAGAGATAAAATACAGCAGCGTGTGGACCATTTTTAGCCCAATGCAGCTCATCTCATCAGGCCTTTATTTAAATGCATGGCCCACTGTCCGTCCGTTCGGGATAAATGCCTCGTTCATCTTAATAAAAGGTGAGGTAATTTAGACTTTGACCTAGGCGACTTCTCTTCTCAGTGACAATACCTCCTGCTGCACTGAAGGTCCTTTCTGAAAAGACACTTGAAGCAGGGCAGGCCATAAGTTCTATCGCAAATTGGGATAGCTCAGGCCACAGGTCAAGCCTGCACACCCAGTAGTCAAGGGGTTCATCGCTCCACAGAGTGTCGATATCTGCAGTTAAGACGAGGTAGTCTGCTACTTGTCGGTCGAGTCGTTCTGAGAGTGGACCCTGAACTTAAAAAGCTCTGCATGTCCTCCAACAACACGTCTGTAAAGCGTCCAGTCCTTGCCGGCGTGGTAGGAGGATTACTTTCACCTCTTCCCCTGTTAGGTTCCCGTTGTGCTGTGACATCACCCTTATACGCTGTGTAAAGCATACTTTTTAATTTCTATTTTGGAACTGCTGCATCCTTTCCGACTTCCGTTAATTCGGTAACATATCAGGCACTTTCTGCTTATACTAGGGTCTAGTAGTGGGGCCAACGAGTACAGGTCATTCTCCTTCAGCCTTTTTATACAAGGGTACCTCAACAGGCACAACAGCATGAAAGACCACATTTGCACAAGGTTGGATGCCAAGCTACTCATGTCCCGTTCCTCGTCCTCATTGAAGGCCTGTTCTCTCCAGCCACGTACAACACCATGGGTACCTGTGGTTAGTCTTCCTCCTCAAACGCACATTCCTCCTCTGCCTCAGACTCCTCCTTCCAGCGTTGCCAGAGGTCCAGCAAGCGATGCTGATAAGGCCGTTTCCGGTGGTGATGGTGGCAACCACAACTCTTCCCCTTCACACTCATCTACAGCCTGATCCAGCACTCTTCGCAGGGCACGCTCCAGGAAGAAAACAAATGGATGATGTCGCTGATGGTGCCTTCAGTGCGACTGACTAGGTTTATCACCGCCCCAAAAGGACGCATGAGCCTACAGGCATTGCGTCCAGTAATGTGGCAAAAAAATTCCCAGCTCTGCAGAGGCTGTACTAGCACCCGTCATACAAATACTCGTTGACGACTTTGTTGGAGCAGGTGGACGAACATTAGAAGCGTTGAATTCCAAACGTGTCGGGCTGTCGCAAATCAAGCTCCTCACTGGCATGTTTCGCCACTGGATATCTGAAAAGTGTGCCATGGCCGTGTAGGAACGCCTGAAATGGCCACAAACCTTCCTGGCCTGCTTGAGGACGTCATGTAAGTCTGGGTACTTATGCACAAAGTGTTGTACAATCAGATTCAACACATGTGCCATGCACGGCATGTGTGTCAACTTGCCCAAATTCAATTCCGCCAACAAATTGCTTCCGTTGTCACACACCACTTTGCCGATCTGCAGTTGGTGCAGAGTCAGCCACTGATCCACCTGTGCGTTAAGGGCAGACAGGAGTGCTGGTCCGGTGTGACTCTGCTTTCAGGCAAGTCAACCCCAAGACGGCGTGACACTGCGTATCCGGGATGTGGAATAGCCCCTAGGAAGCTAGGGGGGGTGCAGTTGATGTGGAGCAAGACGCAGCGCAGAAGGACTCAGCCGAGGAGGTTATCGAAGAGGTTTACCCAATGCGCAGAGCAGGTGATATACCTGCCCTGACCGTGCTTTGCAGACCAGGTAATCAGTGGTCAGATGGACCCTTGCCCCAACACTGTGCCAGAGATGCCATGACTTCCTTTTGCACAATAGAGTAGTTTGTGGATTGCCTTTTGTGAAAAGAAATTTTCGGCCGGGTACCTTCCACTGCGGTGTCCCAATAGCTACAAATTTTTTGAAGACTCCACCAGCTTGTATGGTAAAAGCTGGCGGGCTAAGAGTTCCGACAATCTAGCTGTCAGATGCCGGGCAAGGGGGTGACTGACATTGGCTTCTTACGCTCAAACATGTCCTTGACAGACACCTGACTGGGCAGAGGAGCAGGAACTGCTCAAGGTGAGAGACGGAGTGGCGGATGGTTGAGAGGGGGCAAGGATGACAGCAGTGGTTGACGTGGCTGAAGATGCTGGACCAGGAGGGGGATGGTGTCTGAGCTTGTGTGCTGCTTGTACTCGTGTGTTGATCCCAGTCATGTGCCTTCGCAAAGCAGTTGTACCTAGGTGGGTGTTGGATTTCCCATGTCAGTTTCTTTTGGCACAGGTTGCAAATAGCATCGCTGTTATCAGAGGCAGACAAAAAAATGCCACACTGCTGACCTTTGCAATGACGGCATTCTGGTGGTGGCAGAAAACATGTCCTTGACAGACACCTGACTGGGCAGATGAGCAGGAACTGCTCAAGGCGAGAGATGGAGTGGCGGATGGTTGAGGGGGGCAAGGAGGACAGCAGTGGTTGATGTGGCTGAAAATGCTGGACCAGGAGAAGAATGGTGGCTTTGAGCTTGCTGCTTGTACTCATGTGCTGATCCCATAGGAATTTGTGATGTGCGATCATGTGCCTTCAGAAAGCAGTTGTACCTAGGTGGGTGTTGGAATTCCCACGTCTCAGTTTCTTTTGGCACAGGTTGTAAATAGCATCGCTGTTATCAGAGGCAGACTAAAAAAATGCCACACTGCTGAGCTTTGCAATGACGGCATTCTGGTGGTGGCAACAGCATGCATTGATAGGCGTCTCGTCTGGCTGACCCTGGGTTTCCAAACATGCCGTCTGACTGCCACTAACTTCTTGCGACGACCTCCCCCTGCTTCCAACTCGTCTCCCCATCTGAACTTACCCTGTTCTTCTCTTCGAGCGGGCACCCAAGTGACATCCACGGACACATCGTGATCAAATGCTTCCCTTGTATCTGACAACCAAGCAAAGGAAGCAGCAGCGGTATCATCATCATCACACCGTACGTCCATGTGTGGAATGCTGCCTGACTGAGACATATCCCTTTTATCTACATCCTCTGGCAATAATGGTTGTGCATCACTCATTTCTTCCAACTGATGCGTAAATAACTGACAGATCAAGTGAAGCAGATCTGGTGCTAGTGTTGGCAGCAGGCGGGCGAGTGGTAACTTGAGAGGTGCACGAAGCTGAGCTGGAGGAGGATGGTGCGCATGGGCGTCCGTGCTCCATAGGGCAACAGGGGGTCGGTTGTCCCCCCCTAGAATTTAAGAACTGCAGGGGGTGTCAGGCCGACACCCCCCGCGAATGAATATCAGCACGGGGGGTGATCAGCACCAGTGTCTTTGGGGCAGGCAGAAGGAGCCACTCCGCCAGAGAGTGGGGTCCTGACTCCTGCACCAATCCAGAGGCGACATGAGGAGACTTGCAAAGCGGAGGCGGGGTCTGTATGAGCGGGAATTTTGGGCCTGGCGAGCAGAGCAGATGAGGATGCTGTACGAGTCGGGACATGGTGGTGTTGCTGGTGACATGGTGGTGTTGCTGGTGACATGGTGGTGTTGCTGGTGGTGTTGCTGGTGACATGGTGGTGTTGCTGGTGACATGGGGTGTTGCTGGTGGTGGTGTTGCTGGTGACATGGGTGGTGTTGCTGGTGACATGGGTGGTGTTGCTGGTGACATGCTGGTGGTGTTGCTGGTGACATGCTGGTGGTGTTTGCTGGTGACATGGGTGGTGTTGCTGGTGACATGCTGGTGGTGTTGCTGGTGACATGCTGGTGGTGTTGCTGGTGACATGCTGGTGGTGTTGCTGGTGACATGCTGGTGGTGTTGCTGGTGACATGCTGGTGGTGTTGCTGGTGACATGCTGGTGGTGTTGCTGGTGACATGCTGGTGGTGTTGCTGGTGACATGCTGGTGGTGTTGCTGGTGACATGGTGGTGTTGCTGGTGGTGTTGCTGGTGGTGGTGTTGCTGGTGACATGGTGGTGTTGCTGGTGACATGGTGGTGTTGCTGGTGACATGGTGGTGTTGCTGGTGACATGGTGGTGTTGCTGGTGACATGGTGGTGTTGCTGGTGACATGGTGGTGTTGCTGGTGACATGGTGGTGTTGCTGGCGACATGGTGTGTTGCTGGTGTTGCTGGTGACATGGTGGTTGTTGCTGGCGACATGGTGGTGTTGCTGGTGTTGTGTTGTGCTGGTGACATGGTGGTGTGGTGACATGGTGGTGTTGCTGGCGACATGGTGGTGTTGCTGGTGACATGGTGGTGTTGCTGGTGACATGGTGGTGTTGCTGGTGACATGGTGGTGTTGCTGGTGACATGGTGGTGTTGCTGGTGACATGGTGGTGTTGCTGGTGACATGGTGGTGATCTGGTGTTGCTGGTGACATGGTGGTGATCTGGTGTTTGCTGGTGACATGGTGGTGATCTGGTGTTGCTGGTGACATGGTGGTGATGGTGGTGTTGCTGGTGACATGTTGCTGGTGACATGGTGGTGCTGGTGATGGTGGTGTTGCTGGTGACATGGTGGTGTGCTGGTGACATCTGGTGTTGCTGGTGACATGGTGGTGTTGCTGGTGTGGTGTTGCTGGTGACATGGTGGTGATTGGTGTTGCTGGTGACATGGTGGTGATCTGGTGTGCTGGTGACATGGTGGTGTTGCTGGTGACATGGTGGTGTTGCTGGTGACATGGTGGTGATCTGGTGTTGCTGGTGACATGGTGGTGATCTGGTGTTGCTGGTGACATGGTGGTGATCTGGTGTTGCTGGTGACATGGTGGTGATCTGGTGTTGCTGGTGACATGGTGGTGACATGGTGGTGATCTGGTGTTGCTGGTGACATGGTGGTGATCTGGTGTTGCTGGTGACATGGTGGTGATCTGGTGTTGCTGGTGACATGGTGGTGATCTGGTGTTGCTGGTGACATGGTGGTGATCTGGTGTTGCTGGTGACATGGTGGTGATCTGGTGTTGCTGGTGACATGGTGGTGATCTGGTGTTGCTGGTGACATGGTGGTGATCTGGTGTTGCTGGCGATGTGTGTATGTACATTACTCTTCCCTAGCGATAGCGGTCGAAGAAAGGGTAAAATGCATCTGTGTATTGCCGCTGCTGATGCGCCCCCCCCCCCCTGAAAAAATTTCAGCGGATGCCCATTGGTGCGTCAAGGTTACGAGCGGAAGCTGTAGAAGATTGAGTGTCCCGTGTTAGTGTTAGCCAGTCAACTATGTTCACAGAACTTTGAGTTCAGAGTACGTGGCCTCTGAACACTGGGCATTATTCTAGAGCCAAAAGAGAATCACAACGGCCCCTGCGGGGTGGTCTGCCTCTGCCTGTCATTTTTTTTAAATTGGTTTAGTTGTACTCAGGGGCGGACTGATAACTCATGGGGCCCCCGGGCAACAGGAGATCATGGGGCCCCCTGTATCCCTGCCCACACTCAAGCTACACCGACACATGGGGGCAAACAGCAGGGGCATGGAGCAGGGCCTAGGGGTGTGGGGGCAGACATTAGGGCATGGGGGCAAAGCAGGGCATGGGGGCTCAGGACACAAAGGGCGATATAGTAGGGCATTGGGCACAGTAGGACACATGGTGCACACCGTGGGGCAGAGAGGGGGCAGAGAGCGCGAGCAGGGTAGGGGGGCAGAGAGCGCGAGCAGGGTAGGGGGGCAGAGAGCGCGAGCAGGGTAGGGGGGCAGACTCTAGGGCATGGAGCAGTGTTCATGATGCTGGGCACATACTGTATAGGGACACAGGCTTTCCTTCAGATACAGAGTAGCGCAGGATGCGGCTGTAAATAACCTCTCGTGATGTGCTCCTCCCCGCCAGCCCTCTCTCTTCTCACCCGTCCGAGGTGACAAATGCAAGCACCTGGGGTGGACAGAAGGAGGAGAGGGGCCGGCCGAAGGAGCACATCACGAGAGGTCCGTTTATTACACTGCAGTCTTAGCAGGAAGCAGTGCTTCGGGACCTGATCTACCCGTCAGCTAGTTGTGATTGACGGGTAGATCGAAGGGGACGCTGTCATGGGGCCCCCTACTGGTCACGGGCCCTCGGTCCATGCCCGAAGTGCCCTATGGACAGTCCACCCCTGGTTGTACTATGCGTGCAAGCTACTGTGACAACAGATATGAGTGGCACACTGCACTGACAGAAGGTGGCAGAGTACACGCTGTAGGCCTGACAAAGGCTGGCACCAACTGACTGCTATACTATTGCAGTCAAAACAGTTTTGTTTTTTAAATGCAATCTACTGTGACACCGGATATATGAGTGGTGGCACTGGGCAAGTGGGCACAGTATACGCTGTGAGCCTGCTGACACACGCTGGCAGGCAACTGCAATTAGATTACAGAGGGGAAAAAAAAAAAAGAAAAAAAGCAGACTGATGTAGTATAGCCCTAAAAAAGGGTTTTTTGGGTGCGGTCAGGACGCTGTCCTTACAGCAGAGATCAGATGAGTCTTTCAGGACTGGAGTGGGCACTGAATACACTGGTCTAGCTATCGATTTCTGTATTAAATCAGCAGCAGCTACACTGTCCCTCTCACTAAGACTGCAGTTTCTGAATGAATCTAAAATGGATGCTGTCCAGGAGGTGGGAGGGTATGCCGATTGGCTGGAATGTGTCTGCTGACTGAGGTACAGGGTCAAAGTTTGCTCAATGACGAATAGGGGGCGGATGGAACATCGCATATGTTCACCCGCCGCGAACAAGCCATGTTCGCCGGAAACTATTCTCTGGCGAACAGTTCTAGACATCTCTATTTAGGAGAGCGCATTTTACTCTCCCATGCATAAGTATATACCAGAATAGACTACTACTTTATCTCCCACACAGTTACATGCCGGTACTGCAACACGATGTGGTCAGACTATGTCACTTTATTCCTGACCTACACTATCCAGAACCTCATCTCCCAGACACTGATTTAGGTATCTTGAGTCTCTTGCAAACCCCAGAGATCCTAGCGGACATGAATAGAGAGATGAACTTTTATTTCAGACAAATGAATCAACCAGACTGTGACCCGGGTATCCTGTGTGAAGCCCACAAAATGGTCAGAGGAGTCCTCATCAAGCATGGTGCACATATTAAATGGGAACACACTGAACAGCTCTCCCAACTACTACATAAATTAGCTGTAAGGTTCTTTAGCTTTTGCCTAGGCTGGACCCATGAGTGTATGGAAGACTGATCGATCGGATAATCAAGCTACCATAGACACAAGTATAGTTGATCCGGATTACAATGGTTTATTGGTTAAGTATTCTTTTATACAATACAAAAAAGAGGGAGTTGCTGAAAGCCTCCCATAGATACAACTTATTCTGTCTGGAGATAATTATTTTGTAAATAGCAATGTATGTGGCATACAAAGTCCGGTTGTTAAACCCATACATGTGCAATTAGAAATGGGTAACCCCCACCCTCACCCTAACCTTTCTGGAGAGACCAAACTAATTGAAATCAGTTCTGCAAATAAGCCTTATGCAAGCTGAAAACATTCCTTTCATTATTGAATCTTAAAGCGTGACTCCAAAACCTCCTTACACTAGCTGCTCTTGAATCTAGACACAAACATGACCCCTTGCGTTCTTCGGAGGCTGAACAATAATCCAGAAACAGATCACTGATTTGCTTTATTACAGAGCTAAAGCAGCCATACAGTTCTGCCACAAAGCAAGTTATCAATCAGGGGACCAATGTGGGAAATTGTTGGCGAGAATGGTTAGAGAACAAACTCTCCACATATATCCCCCACATCACCACAACTGGGGGTAAAAGGGTGATCCTCCCTACACAAATCCCTTAAGAGTTCGAAAACTTCTACTCCCACCTATACAACCTACCACTAACATCACCTCAATCTCATATGGAGGACTATATTACTACTCTCAACTTTCCTATAACCTTCCCTCTCCCTGGAAATCAGAGCAGACTTTGATTACCCTATAACTCTGCCAGAACACCAACAAGCCATGGGGACAATGAAACCAGGGAAAGCCCCAGGTCCGGATGGCTACACCTTACAATATTACAAGACACTTGATGTTATTTACACAAAGAGGGGAAAGACCGAGCGGCCTGTGTCAGTTACAGGCCCATATCACTTTTGAATGTGAACATCAAACAGTTTACCAAGATCTTAGCTACCTGGCTGGCACAACACCTCCAGAAACATACATCTCGATCAGATGTCTAGGGAAGTTAAAGATTGTACCTCTAAAGTCCTTAATTTAATACACGTTGCAAGTCCACAAATACCCCCATGCATCTCTCTAAACACAGACACTGAAAAGGCATTTGAGTAAATTGGACATTTATGTTCTCGGTGCTCAGACATATTGGTCTAGAAGTGATTTTTAGCCGGATAGCTGGCATATATTCCAACCCGACATCCCAGGAGAAGGCAAATGGATTTCTGACCCTTTCCCAATTGGGAGGAGACAGGCATGTCCTTTATCCCCCTTCTGTTTGCCATCTCCTTGGAACCCTTCCTGTCCACGATTAGATTAAATCCAGACATACAGGGCTAACAGTCAGTATGACTGCAACAAAATCTCGGCCTATGCCGATGACCTGCTCTTTTCGCTAACTAATCCAGTGAACCTTCTTAGACACTCTGAAATATATAGGAAACTGACTAACTTGGATACATTTTTCCAAATCAGAAGCAATAGCTTTACCACCGCATAGCCTCCCAACTATACAATCAGATTTTCGGTTTAAGTGGACATCCTCCACATTTCCTTACTTTAGGTACAAACATCCCACCTGACCTCTCCCACATTTATGATTATAATGCCCCCCCTTACTAGCGAAGACCTGGGTGTTATCTGATACATGGCACAAAGGCCTACACTCATGGTTTGGGAGGTGTAACTTATTTAAAAATGAGCATACTGTCAATTTCTATACCTTTTTCAGATACCACCCGCCTCATTTTAAAGTTCAAGCTCTCTTCACCTGCTTTGTCTGGGCACACAAAAAAAAAAAAAAAAAAGTCGCATAAAAAAGTTAAAATTTAAAAACACCCCACTGCGCCCCCTGCATCTTTCAATATCTTTGTCCCTACTGTGTACCCCTTCTCCACAACTGCACCTCTGGGCCGCTTTACATTACACAGCACCCCACAGCTCTGGACCCCTTTACATTACACAGCACCCTGCATCACTGGTCCCCTTTACATTACACAGAACCCTGCGTCACTGGACCTATTTCTATTATTACATTGTTAAACAAGATGAAATGGTTCAACTCATCATAATGCAGAATCAGTTGGACCCCTGTGTGTGTCACTTGCCACTAGCGCCTGCCATGCGTTGCGGATTGTCACTTGCCACGTCGCCTGTGACATATTGTGGATCATCACTTGCCAGTTGCAACGTCGCCTGCTGTCACACATTGTGGATTGTAACTTGCCACGTCGCCTGTTGTGGATTGCCAGTTGCCACGTCGCCTGCTGTCACACATTGTGGATTGTCACTTGCCACAGCGCCTCACATGTTGTGGTCCAGATTGTCACTTGCTTTCTCCAATTGTGCCTTGCTGTGTTCCAGAGTCAGGGTTGTCAGGCAAAATGAAAGAAAGTTGCGCTGCTAATGATAATACGTGTAGCTGCCAGCACTAACAGTGAAAACAACCTGTGAGTGAACAAGAAAGAAAAAGTGCAGCGCTTAAAAATATGCGTCAAAATTGCGTGAAACAATTTGCATGAATATCGCCCAAATGGGTGAGATTATACTGTTGTAGGTGAACCAAAGAAAAAACAGTACATAAATCATAAAAACAATTACAAGGGTTGTCAGGCAGCAGAGAGATTTAATCTTCGATTCCCGCGCTGCCTACAGAGAGGGCAGAGCTGCAGGGCGGGCGGTGAGAGACGATGTCATCTCTCTGCTCCCTCCCGCTTACCAGCTCGCTGATTGGCTAGCACTCGCTCAGAAATTCATCAAGACACTCACAAAGCCCAGCTGCCCGGCCCGCAAACTCTCACCTGACACCCGTCAGCGGCGCCACAGTGACACGCTATGTCACCTGCCCACCGAGCCACCCGCTCCCTCACCAGCCCACCCAGCTGCCCAACATGCCCTGTTAGATTTGAGGGGGGGGGGGCGTCCAGCTGACAGAGGGGGAGGAGGGGCGATAGGGGGAGATATACATTGCAGACAGCCAGCGGCTCTCCTCTTCCTGTCACAGCACCGCGGCTCCATTTATCAGAGAGAGGGAGAGACATGGAGAGGAGAGCCGCAGGCTGACTGCACTTATGGTTGCCACCTTTTCGTCAAGCCAAACCCGAACACATTAGCAGCGCACACTATATTATATATATATATATATATATATATATATATATATATATATATATATATATATATATATATATATATATATATATATATATATATAATTATTTTTGTAGTACAATTCATTACCTCTGTACAAAGCAATGCACAGCTAATTTTTATTTTTTTATGTAGTATATACTGTGATTAAATACAATTTCTAATCATAAGTAGTTAATCACAAAAGTCCCCCTTTATATCAGAGTCAACTGTGTTCTTTAGATCTGAATCCAGAGTTCCCAATTACATTTGAATGCACAGGGTTCTGCAGAAGAGAAGTGCAGAGGGTATGATGGGGCAGTATGTACAGGAGAGGAGGAGTGCAGAGAGTATGATGGGGGCAGTATGTACAGGAGAGGAGGAGTGCAGAGGGTATGATGGGGCAGTATGTACAGGAGAGGAGGAGTGCAGAGGGTATGATGGGGCAGTATGTACAGGAGTGGAGGAGTGCAGAGGGTATGATGGGGCAGTATGTACAGGAGTGGAGGAGTGCAGAGGGTATGATGGGGGCAGTATATACAGGAGAGGAGTGCAGAGGGTATGATGGGGGCAGTATATACAGGAGAGGAGTGCAGAGGGTATGATGGGGGCAGTATATACAGGAGAGGAGTGCAGAGGGTATGATGGGGGCAGTATATACAGGAGAGGAGTACAGAGAGTATGATGGGGCAGTATGTACAGGAAAGGAGGAGTGCAGAGGGTATGATGGGGCAGTATGTACAGGAGAGGAGGAGTGCAGAGGGTATGATGGGGCAGTATGTACAGGAGAGGAGTACAGAGGGTATGATGGGGCAGTATGTACAGGAGAGGAGTGCAGAGGGTATGATGGGGCAGTATGTACAGGAGTGGAGGAGTGCAGAGGGTATGATGGGGCAGTATGTACAGGAGTGGAGGAGTGCAGAGGGTATGATGGGGCAGTATGTACAGGAGTGGAGGAGTGCAGAGGGTATGATGGGGGCAGTATGTACAGGAGTGGAGGAGTGCAGAGGGTATGATGGGGGCAGTATGTACAGGAGTGGAGGAGTGCAGAGTGTATGATGGGGGCAGTATGTACAGGAGTGGAGGAGTGCAGAGGGTATGATGGGGGCAGTATATACAGGAGTGGAGGAGTGCAGAGGGTATGATGGGTGTAGTATGTACAGGAGAGGAGTGCAGAGGGTATGATGGGGCAGTATGTACAGGAGAGGAGGAGTGCAGAGGGTATGATGGGGTAGTATGTACAGGCGAGGAGTGCAGAGGGTATGATGGGGCAGTATGTACAGGAGAGGAGTACAGAGGGTATGATGGGGCAGTATGTACAGGAGAGGAGTGCAGAGGGTATGATGGGGCAGTATGTACAGGAGAGGAGTGCAGAGGGTATGATGGGGCAGTATGTACAGGAAAGGAGGAGTGCAGAGGGTATGATGGGCGCAGTTAGTACAGGAGAGGAGTTTGGAGGGTATGATGGGCGCAGTTAGTACAGGAGAGGAGTGCGGAAGGCAAGATTGGCACAGTTAGTACAGGAGAGGAGATCAGAGGGTATGGCGGTGGCAGTATGGGGAGGGATTTCTTGTGGCGTCTATGGGATGAAGCTAAGGGAAGGAAAGCGACCATGGAACGATGTCCCTCAGCTGGGGGGGGGGGGGGTAGGAAGCAGCTCGGAGTGATGTCTGTATGCGGTGGTCTGGGGGTGATGCAAGCTGGGGGGAGTTGGGGGCTGAGAAGTGGTCAGATAGCGATGTATAAAAAAAAAAAAACCTCATCCACTAAAAACATTTACAACAATGATTCACACAACAGTACTAGATGTATGTACAGATCTATGCAATCCAGCTTCTAGCACTCTGCATCCAATCCAATTGTTCAGACTGGATAATGTGGGGTCATTTATAGCCATTCATGTAACCTGTGTGTGTATGTGGTGAGTTCACACTTCTGATACACACAGGTTACATGAATGGCTATAAATGACCCCATATTATCCAGTCTGAACAACAGACTGTTCATGAAGTGTGAAGTGATCTGTCACATGTGACCGGGCTGCTGCAGACCTCACCCCCCCTCCCCCACACTCAAACTCACTATCTCCTCGGATTTTTCTGCTGAGAAAAAATCTCCATGAAAGTTTGTACTACTATCCACCCTAGGAAACTTCTCCCCCCAGAAAAATTCATCTCACTCACCTCCTCCCTTCCTCTGGCACGCCCGACAGGAGCTACAGTGAGCTCCGCCTCCCAGGTCTCACAGCACTGCTGATTGGAGGGGGGGTCAGAAAACAGGGACCCCGCACAGCACGAGACTTGAGGGAGGGGGCAGAAAGGAGCATTGAATCCCGAAAACAGCAGGCACACGGTGTATTCATTACAATGCCACCGCTGCTGCGGTTTCACAGTGAAAGGTGTGCGGATGGTCCCCCCTCTCTGGATGATCTGCCCCTGTTCTGGGCTGAATCGTGTGCATGGGTTACATGCAGTACAAAACCCGGGCACATGATTGCAGACCTGTACTGTACAGGGAAACCCGTACAGGTGGCAACCTTATGTGCACTGTATATCACCCCCCTCCCCCTCTGTCAGCGAAGCTAGAAGAGGGAGAGAGCGGCTCTAATTTTACTGTGCCGCTGCCTTGCTTCCTGCCCAGGGAGAATCATGGCACTTGTTTCTAGGGGGGGGGGGGCAAGGGCCCTCCCTTGCCCTATGGAGCGGACGCCAATGGGTAATACCCTGCAGCAATGTTCCCAAGCTGCCCCCAAAAAAATCCCCAACGAGTACGACGTCACCCCTGACCACGATTCTGGGAAATCCCATATTTCCCCCCAGAATCCCACCGACACAATTTACGACACAGAGGAATTACGACTGTCACTGCCTCCCAGTTTGTGACGGGGGAAAGATGGCCCACCATGCCAGAGTTGAAGGACTCCCACAGGCCCCTTTTTTCCTCATTCTGGAATGCAGCACTGATGACCTAAATCCTCAAAATTACACCCGCCCACTGACCACATTTGAGAAATACTGCTCGTAAACGGATTGGCTACCACAAGTCCTCTCCAAAACATATGCATTCTTGAACAACCCCCCCCCCCCCCCCCCCAACAACCATGTTTGCCTTGCATTACGAAATGGGAAAATGAACCTCCAACACACTTTCACTATATCCCAGAAACAGAATATGATCACTGTATCTCAAGTCCTCTATATGCACTAGGATACAAGAAACCAATTCGATTTTAAACGAGGTGGTATTTGACAGCCAGTCGCCTACATACCATCTTCCCTGACACCCTGGAGCACTGTTGGCGATGTTGTACAGACAGGGGAACGATTCTACACATTCTGGACCTGCTCTAAGCTGGCGGCTATCTGGACTTTGGTTCGCAACATTTCCTTCAAATTTATAGACTTTCAGATTCCAAACGAGCCGGCATTTTATCTACTCTGACAGAATTTATAAAAAGTCTATACCACGTTCACCTGCCAAAACGCAGCTAAATCCTGCATTCCCTAGCTGTGGAAGCAACAGAGTCCACCGACCACATTGATTTGGCCGAGGAAGGTTTAGGACATAAATAGGATGGAGGACCCGATACTGACAGCACAAGACAGACACGAGACCTACAAGAAAACTTTAAATCTCTTAATTTTTAGAGGCTCGAGCCCCGTAAAAAAGGGCCTTACCCTCATCTGAAAGTATAAACCTATTACAAAGGACCAGTGGTCATTACGGACCCGAATAGCTACAGTTATAGCTACATGTATATCCGGACGCCACCCCCCCTCCTTCCCTTTTCCTCTCCCCTTCCTACTCACTTTTTCTTAGCTACCTTTAACCACTTAAGGACCCCCGCACGCACATATACGGCCACAGAATGGCACGTACAGGCACAAGGGCGTAAATTTACGTCCCCGCCTGAGTGCGGTTCGGGGGTCCCATCGGGACCCCCTCCGCGGCGTGCGGGGGTCCCCCTACCTCTGGGAGCGATCCGGGATCTGCGGGCGGATGTCCGTGATATCCGCCCCCCCCGCGATCGCTCCCAGCCAATGGGAGCGCGCTCCCAACCTGTCACTTCCTCCTCCTGTGTTTACACAGGAAGGAGGAAATGATGTACTCTCTCATCGCAGCGCTGTTTCCCAGCGCTGCTGATGAGAGAAGACATCACAAGTAAGTGTGCACCAACACAACACTGACACACTCACATAGGCATATTAACCCCTTGTGATCGCCCCCCCCCACCCCCCTGTCACAGTGTCACTGAATGCAGTGATTTAATCACTGCATTTAGTGTCAGTGTGACAGACAGTGTAAAAAACAGTTAGTGTTAGGTTCAGGATAGCCCCCCACCCCCCCTAATAAAGTTTTAACCCCCTGATCACCGCCCTAGTTAAACCTTTCACTCCCTATTGCCAGCGTCACTAAGCGATCATTTTTCTGATCGCTGTATTAGTGCCGCTGTTCCCGCTAGGTAGCTATTTTTTTTTATTGCGATTTTTTTTTTTACTAAAGACATGTGGCTAAATAAATTTTGGCCTAAATGTTTGACTAAAATTTAGTTTATTTGATTTTTTTTTTTAACAAAAAGTAAAAAATAGTGTTTTTTTTCAAAAATGTCGCTCTATTTTTGTATATAGCGCAAAAAATAAAAATCGCAGAGGTGATCAAATACCACCAAAAGAAAGCTCTATTTGTGGGAAGAAAAGGACGCAAATTTTGTTTGGGAGCCACGTCGCACGACCGTGCAATTGTCTGTTAAAGCGACGCAGTGCCGAATCGCAAAAACACCTTGGGTCATTTACCAGCGTATTGGTCCGGGTCTTAAGTGGTTAAACAGTTATTGTACAAAAAGACAAAGATGAGTTACAGTTAAAAATTGGGAATGGGCTACCCGATACTTATACTTCTGTGTAAGTATTTTTTTTTTTTCATCAATATTTTATTAATTTCAAAACAAGAAATGTAAAGAGGCAGATTACATAAAAGATAGGATACATCACCCAATCAGAACAATGTAATGTGACTAGATATAGAACAGATATCAGTTATATCTTATGCTTAACATAGAAGAAAAATAGCAAGTCCAGTGCAAGAGTATAATAAGTAGAACGAATCTAGAACCTGCTCAGAATGTGTGAACTGAAGAAAGAAGAATGGGGGTGCATAGAGTAGGGGGGAGGGAAGAAAGGGGTAAAGAGGGAAGAGGGGGGAGAGGAGGGTGGGAACCCAGACATAGGACTGTGAGAAAGCAAAAGTATACAACATACTACATCTCATCAGGAACACTGGTAAACAAACTTCAACCTCAGGGTTATTACATCCACTTAGCAAAGTAAGGTAAGGAAGATATCGAATATTTGCAAGGTCGGCCAGGGGGGGGGATCGAGGGAAGGGGACACCCGGCAGGCCATCTAGAGCATATAAGTGGACATATCAAGCAATCAACCGGGGGGGGTCACCTGCCCGGTGGGGCCCCTAGTTGAGAACCTGAAGGGGCAAGATAGCAAACTGTCTCTCGATTGCGAGGGATGCGTATGTAAGTCTAGATTTTCCCTGTACAGTAAAGTCCTAAGGCTTTGAATCGCTGCAGCAAGGGATGGGTGGGTAGACAAAATCCAATGGTTAAGGATAGTCCTGCGAGCCACCAGCAGAGTAAGGAGGATCCAGTGCCGTGTATCTTGAGGAAAAAGATTGTAGGCCCCAGACTGGGCCTTATCCTCTGGTGGGCAGCCAAATAATAACAGCCTAGGCTCTTTTTCCAGAAGGCAGCCTGTCACATCACGTATATAGAGTAGAATCTTAGAACAGAAGGCTGTAACAGCAATACAGTTCCATAAACGATGTAGCAAGGTAGGTCTATGTTGGAGGCACCACGGGCAAGCAGGACCTATATCAGGAGAGTGCGTTGTGGAGAAAGGGTAGTATGCTCTGTGCATCAATTTAAATTGTGTTTCTCTCCAGGATTCACACAGAGTAATACGTCTAGTGAGCCCATAGCCCCGAATAATGTCATCTATATCTATTTGATTTGGAATGTCTACAGTCCAAGCAGACATAGAAGTGTGGCGTAGCGGTTTTGCAAACCGTAAATTAAGGGGGGAGTAGATATCAGCTATAGAGTACTTTTCGTCCGCAATCAGCTTGTCCAAGAAGGATGGTTGGAATCTAATATATTTTTTAGGGCACACCTTGTTAACAAAGTCCACATATTGCATAACCGGGAGAAAATTACCTGAGGGTAGCGAAAACTCCTCTGCCAGTAATGTGAAAGGTTTGGGGTTGCCAGATAAGTCTTGGAACAGAGAGCATACTTTGGTTAGGCCCTTGTCCTTCCATTTAGAGAAAGGTTCGTAAAGGAGACTGGGTGAGAACATAGGATCGGAAGGAGTCTAGAAACATGAGGGGAGAGACCCAGTTTTTTCCTGATCTCTCTCCAGGCCACTACTGTGTCTCTGAAAAGAAGATTGTTTGATGGGGTCAGGTAGAGTTCGGAGCGAGCTGTGAAGAAGGGTGGCTAGATTTATGGGGGATACCGTGGCGGATTCCAGGGCATGGTTGGAGTACCGTGAGGAACCTATTAACCAATCTATTCCAATCCTCAATAAACAAGATAAATTATACAATCTCATATTTGGGAGACCCACGCCACCCTCGCCCTTCGGGAGATGGAGTTTAGACATAGCAATCCTTGGCCTACCTTTCTTCCAAATGAATCTAGAGATAGCTTTGTTCAAAATTTGGACATCTTTATGTTTCAAAAGTAAAGGCAAGGTCTGTAGAGGATACAGTAGGCGGGCAAAGCTCACCATCTTCAACAATGAACATCTCCCAAAGAACGAGAGCGGCAAATCTGCCCACGTTTCCATTTCATTGACTAGTTTGTCGATTAAGTGTGGATAGTTCAGATAGTACAGAGAGGATGGTTCCTTGCCAATTTTTAACCCTAAATAGGTGATATGACGTTCCGCGATCCAAAGGGAGGAGCGAGGGGACGAGCGCTGGTAAGATGAACGTAGCCCAAGGAGAAGAATCTCGCTTTTAGTGAAGTTTATTTTCAAGCCTGAAAACTTGCGGAATGAGTCAAATATCGTCTGGATGATGGGGATGTCCTTCTGGGGGGAAGTGGAAAAAATAAGTATATCGTCGGCAAAAAGAGCCACTCTCATTTCCTCATGTCCAAAAGGCAACCCATGGAGGAGAGGGGTAGCATTAAGAAGACGTGAGAGGGGCTCTATGGCTAGATTAAAAAGTAAAGGGGAAAGGGGACAGCCTTGTCTCGTGCCTTTATGTAATCTAAAGGAGGGTGATTGGATTCCTGCTGCAGACACTGTGGCCGAGGGAGCTGAGTACATGTTGTGAATGAACGTGCTAAAAGGGCCTACCAGTCCAAATTTGAGCATGACCATGGGAAAGCCAGCGGAAGCTAACATTGTCGAAAGCTTTTTCGGCATCTAATGTAACTATCACTACATCTTGTGATGGGTGAGATTTTGCATATTCAAGAGCCGCCAGTACCTTGCGGATGTTGGCAGATGCAGATCTCCCTTTAGTGAACCCTGACTGCGCCCGGTGAATAAGTGATGGCATTATGTCCCCTAGCCTAGAGGCCACAATTTTAGAGATTATTTTGGAGTCGACATTCAATAGAGAGATAGGACGGAAAGAGCCCGGGTCCAGAGGGTCCTTCCCCTTCTTGGCAATAAGCTTGATGTTGGCTAGATGACCAGTGGGGAGGTATGGTCCACCAGTCCAAATGTAGTTGTAGACAGATAGGAGAGTAGGAGCAATTGTTTCTAGCATCATCTTAAAGAACTCAGGCGAGTAACCGTCTGGGCCCGGGGCTTTGCCATTGGAGAGACCACCTATAGCTCCTCTAATTTCATCTAATGTGATGGGGGCATTTAGTCGGGTCAAGAAGTCCGGGTCAATTTGCGGCAGAACGACACCATCTAGCCATTCCTGAGCCATGTCAGTATCTATGGGTGCTGGACCATATAAGAGGGTATAATATGTCTCCAACGTCTTATTGACATCTTGTGGTTCCGTGGACAGCGAGCCGTCCGGGTTGCACAGAGCTGTGATATGAGTTGGGGTGTATGCACCTTTGGTGAGTCTCGCAAGTAGCTTCCAGGCTTTGTTGCCAAATTTGTGTGATAGTGTAGCTGTGAGGCAGATAGCTTCATCAGCTCCACTCTTTCTGCCCAGGTGTCAAACTGGTCTTTAGCATCTCGCCAGGCGACCAGATTGTCATCAGTACGATTGGCATTAAGGATCGATTGGGCTGTCCGAACTTTCATACTAGCATCTATAAATTGTTTTTGAGTGTTCTTGTAGGCCGATGTAAATGATATAATCCTCCCCCTAATATAAGACTTACCCGCCTCCCAAAATAAGTTAGGATCGTCTAAGTGCCGAGTATTGTTGTGCGCATATTCCGCCCAAGCTTCTGACATTGTCTGGAAACTCTCGTTTTGGGATAGAAAATTTGGGAACCGCCATTGCCTAGCCCCTGAGTTGACCTGAGGAGTGTATATTGAAACCGAAATAGGAGAGTGGTCAGAGATCACCAAGTCGTGTATATTTGAAAGGCTAATCTTGGGCATAAGAGAGAGAGAGTGCACAGGAAATAGTCCAACCTAGCGAAGGAGCCATGGACAGGGGAGAAAAAGGTGTACTCCTTGTCCAGAGGGTGATGGAGCCTCCATGTATCGACTAAGTTGAGTGCCTGTATCATATGCGATAGGTATGTAGAGCGGGACAAACGGGCCAAGGGTGGGGGAGAGCGCACGGCGGATCTATCTTCCCGATCGCAGAAAGTTCAATTAAAATCACCCCCTATAAGATGTGGGACGTCCCCATCTGCTGCCAGTAGAGACGCTAGTTTAGTAAAGTACGCCTGGTCAGGGGAGTTGGGAGCGTAAATATTAGTTACCCTTATCTCTCCCGATGGGAGCTTGAGGTGGACAGAGATCCGTCTACCATCTCCATCACTATTAACCGAGAGGAGATCATAATCTAGATTCTTGTGAAGTAAAATGAGTGTCCCTGCTTTGCGTCCAGAAGAGGCTGAACCTAATACCTTTCCTACCCACAGCTTCTGCATACGGGAAAAATCTCTTTCTCCCAAATGTGACTCCTGTATTAGAGCAATATCAGCCTTAAGCCTTTTTAAGTGCCTGAGAACTTTCATACGTTTGATGGGTGACCTTAGCCCCTTAACATTCCAGGAAACTACACAGATCTGAGCCATGGGTGGCATAACATGGGATGATCAATACGAGGATGTAAGTGTGAATTACCTGGGTCAGGGCGACCTTGCACGTTTCGAAAGTGGGTGTACATTTGTAGTGTTCGGTGGTAGGACCATTGGAACCATCCTCTCAGCAGGAAAAGGGGCACAATCACGGGGATAAAGAAAGGTAAAGGAAGAAAGTTAGAAACAAGGGAAAAAAAAACATTAATTCGAGACTGCTCTTTTTTCCGCATGGATTCCCACCGCCGGATGTACCGTCAGACCGCCACCATGGGATACTAGTAGAATCCAACACTGCGGCTTTTTTTTTTTTTTTAAGAAAGTGTTAGAAGTTAAGAAATATCAACAATGTGGTGTTGAACATATTGAGCAAAACCGCCCAAAAAAAAAAAAAAAAAAAGAAAGAAAAAGAAAAAATATAAAACATGAAAAGGCTCAGCAGTGGGGATGCATGGTGACCCTCTAAGAGAGAACACAATATAGGCACAGCTACAATAAACATAATAAACATTGAACCAGCGTGTGTCATCAGGATGGGTATAACTAGCTATGGCAGTTCCAACGAGAATACATACAGCAGCATTGCTATTGGATCATATCCACAAGGGCAGTAGACAACCTGCTTTGGAGCCGCACGGACCAATCCGGTTCCTCTTGGCCTGGGCCAGGAGATATGAGCTTTTTGTAATCAGTCAGATTCTTGGTGGCCCTGAGCGGACGCGTGCTTGAGGCGTTTTGGCGGGTCCTTCCTGGGGCTTCTCTGATCCCTGGGACCTTGCTTAGCTCTGTCAGCGTAAGTGCCTGGTGATATCTTGTCGGCTGCGAGTGACTGGAGATAAGCACGGGCTTTATCCAGAGATTGCAATGTGAGCTGTTCTCCGTTCGGGGCTTGTAGGCGAAGGATAGCAGGATATGCCAGCGTAAAGCGAATACCCCTCTTGTGTAGTTCCGCGCACACTGGTTGGAACTCTTTGCGCTTACGAGACACCTCCGCAGAATAATCAGCAAAAATCAGCAACTTGTGTCCCTCGAACTCCGCCGATCGAGCTCTGCGGAAGCTCTGCAAGACGTCCATACGGTCAGCATAATTTAGATACCTCGCAATCGCCGGCCTAGGGCGGGCACGATCCTCAGACATAGCGCCGATACAATGGGCTCTCTCCACACACCTCCTACCTAGGCCCAGGGATTCAGGGAGGGCGGCGGAGCATATGTCCAGCAGTGAGCCCGGCTTGTATGATTCCGGCAGGCCAATAATCCTCAAATTATTCCTCCTGGAACGGTTCTCCTGGTCTTCCATGCGTTCATGGAGGTGCTGTAGATCTTGGGTGAACCGTTCCAGGGCGCCGCTCATATTATACTGATCGTCCTCTACTGAGGAAATGCGCTGTTCTGCGGTGGTTAGCCTCAGGGAATGTTCCCCAATTTCTTTGCGGAGCTGCTGAATGCCTACTGCAACTGCACGTTCAACAGCTGCTGTGATGGTGGGCGAAAGCAGTGCTGCCACAGCTTTAGCAATCCGCTCATGTGTGTCTCCCTGCTCCACACAGCCAGTAGCTAGAGTGTCCATGTCCTCACTTAGCGAGATGCCCTGATCAGGACATCCCTGAACCGGCTGTACTTGGGCATACTGTGAAGAGGAGGTACCTCGTGTTGCGGCCGCCATATTGGACGCGGCCGTGGCTTCCGATGGGACGTCCGTGCCGCCGGGATCTTTGGATGTCCGCGGCTGTGTCAGGTACCGCTCCATGCCTTGCGGGTAGGGCTATGCGTGGGCGCAGTGAAACGCCGTGTTCCGGGGCAGTGCCGGGGCTTTGTAAGCTGGTTATTCGGCGGTCTGAGCGGAGCCTCCGGAGCTTGCTTCCCCTACATGCGGCGCCGGAACCGGAAGTCCTGTGTAAGTATTTAACACTAAAGCCGTGTAGCTGTAGGATGACTAAATATCTCTTTCCAGTATACGTACTGATTGTATTGATGTACATTACTACTTCGTGTGACATGCTGCTAGGAGGCTTCGACCTCGACTTGATGGCTACAGTTGTAATTTGTGGGCCTTTCCCCATTCTGAACATTTTATAAAAATTAGATTTGAAAAAAGAAAGTGAAGTTCAGTGGTGAGCCAAGTGATCCTTCCTTTTTATGGGTATGTTCTTGCTTTATTTATTCTTACACACTGGGTTACTTTAAATGGCTGTCATCTCACATGGTTATTGAATGTATAAGGTCAGGGTTGGAGACCTGTAGCTCTAGCAGTAGAGTCTCCCATGACCAGCTGGATAAGTACAGCAACAGGCCGCCCTGGCGAATGACACGGCTTACACAAGGTGCAGAGACTAAGCACTAACCAGTGTGGAAGTGCAAAAGGCATGGCTAAAGCAGGAAGTTCATGGGATGAATAGAGGGTTCAAGAGAAACGAGGTTCAAGACAAGATTGTTTAAGAAATTGTCCAGGCTGCTGTCCAACATCCCAGGTGGCTCAGCAAGATGAGACACTGCCAAACACAGCAGAGGTTTCAGGCTCAGACCCGGAACCTGACATTATCGTTCTAGCCTAATATTTGTCCAATTGTAAAAAACTAATATGAAGGTTTAAAATGTTTTTTGTAAAGTGCTGCCTAATAGGTTTGTATTAGAGATACAATAAAAATGTTATCCTCATATTTGTAAGATAAAGTGGAATAGCCCAGTTTCACACAGAGGTAACAAAAAATGGAACTTCTCATTTGTTCAGCTAAAAGTTCAGCTCTTCTCTTGGCAATCTGTTCATCCTGCAATAAATCATTTATAACAGATTTGTTCAATGTGCAATTATTAGCATCATCTCAAATACAAATAAGGGCAAATTAAAATTATTAAATCCTAAATATGTACTGTGATAGCAGTAA
Organism: Rana kukunoris; assembly: GCA_029574335.1. Lineage (NCBI taxonomy): Eukaryota > Metazoa > Chordata > Amphibia > Anura > Ranidae > Rana > Rana kukunoris. The sequence goes on from JAJQKJ010002576.1 coordinate 142,037, forward strand.
AGCAGAAGTTTCTAAAAAGGATGTTTTACTTAAAATTATAAACCCTTTACCACATTTCCCATCTGAGTAAATTAATTTACATAAGATTCACTGACAAAGCATCAAATACTGATTTTTCGACTGTCACTTCTTAAATTGGAAAATCGTAAAAAGATGTTTTAATAATTTGACTAGATAAACCTGAATAAAAACCCATTCAGTTCACAACAGGCGCATCTCAAAAAATGCAAATCTCAAAAAAGTACATTTCAGTAATTTAATTCAAAAAGTGAAACTCATGGATTCACAACAGACAATGTGATATATTTCAAAGATCTTTTTAATTTTTGTAGATTATAGCTTACAGCTAGTGAAACCCCAAAATTCAGCATCTCAAAATTTGAATAAATACACAAGACCAATTACAAAACAGATTTGTAATACAGAAATGTTGGCTTACTGAAAAGTATGTCGTATATAGTATATAGTATATAGTATATAGTATATAGTATATAGTATTCACAAAATGCTTGGTTGGGGCTTCTTTTGCATGAATTACTACATCAATGCAGCGTGGCATGGAGGTGATCAGGCACTGCTGTGTTATGGAAGCCTAGGTTGCTTGAAACCAGCACTACTTCACAGGCATAACTATACACCCCCCAGCTACGAAATTTAAAGTAATATTTCACTTTTATTGTTTCACTTTAAGCATTAAAATCACTGCTCCCGAAAAAAAAAGTCAGTTTTTAAAACATTTTTTGCCTGGGGCAGGACCTGGGTCCCCAAAAAACTTTTAGGACAATAACTTGCATATTAGCATTTAAAATGAGCACTTTAGATTTCAAACATTCGAGTCCCATAGACTTTAACGGGATTCTAAAGTTCAAACTTTTGGTCTGTTCACAGGTTCTGTGTGAACAGGGGAGGGGGGGGGGGGGGGCTGTTCAGCTCACCCCTAGTGTCAATGACTCTTCTGGACAGCTGAAAGTCAGCAGTCTTCCCCATGATTGTGTAACCTACTGAACCAGACAGATTTAAAGTCTCAGGAAACATTTAGAGGCGTTTTGAGTTAGCCGATTAGTGTGACACCATGAGTCTACAATATTGAACATTGTCACAACATTCAAATTTTCTGAGATACTGAAATTTGGGGTTTCACTAGCTGCAAGCCATAATCATTTAAATAATCAAAAAAAAAAACTTGAACTATATTACTCTGTGTATTGAATCTAATATAGGAGTTTCACCTTTTGAATTGAATTACTGAAATAAACTTTCATATTACATTTTTTTTAGATGCACCTGTACATATGCTGTTCAAAATTATGGCATTCTTAACCACTTCCTTACTGGGCACATATACCCCTTCCTGACCAGGTAATATTTCAGATTGTGGCACTGCATCACTTTAACTGACAATTGCGCGGTCGTGCAACGTGGCCCCCAAACAAAATTGGCGTCCTTTTTTCACCAAAAATAGAGCTTTCTTTTGGTGGTATTTGATCGCCTCTGCGGTTTTTATTTTTTGCGCTATAAACAAAAATTAGAGCGACAATTAAACTATTTTATACTTGTTGCTGTAATAAATAGCCCAATTTTTTTTTTTTAATTCTCAGTCTAGGCGATACGTATTCTTCTGCATATTTTTGTTAAAAAAAAAACACAATAAGCGTCTGGTTTGCGCAAAAGTTATTGCGCTTACAAAATAGGACAGAATTATTTTTTATTTTTTTACTACCAATGGCGGCGATCAGCATTTTTTTCGTGACTGCGACATTATGGCGGAGACATCGGACACTTGACACATTTTTGGCGCCATTCACATTTATACAGCAATCAGTGCTATAAATATGCACTAATTACTGTATAAATGTGACTGGCATTGAAGGGGTTAACACTAGGGGGTGAGGAAGGGGTTAATGTGTATGTGTAGGGAGACTGAAGCCCATTGGCTTGAGAGCCGAGGGAGACGGAAGCCCATTGGCTTGAGAGCCGAGGGAGACGGAAGCCCATTGGCTTGAGAGCCGAGGGAGACGGAAGCCCATTGGCTTGAGAGCTGAGGGAGACGGAAGCCCATTGGCTTGAGAGCTGAGGGAGACGGAAGCCCATTGGCTTGAGAGCTGAGGGAGACGGAAGCCCATTGGCTTGAGAGCTGAGGATCATAGAGAGTTATCTGTATTCCCCATGGAACTTACATTTAAAGTTTGTTACAAGTTAAAGTATAATACAACACCATAAGGTCTTGTCTAGCACTTAGTCCTACTGACTCTCATACTCTGACTAAATATAAAATGGCGGACTAAACCTCTTAAAGCTATACGCACCTAACAAATGTATTATCAACTATAACAGTATAAATCACATAACTAGCCGAGTCCCTGCAGAGGAGGCCCCACAAGCCGAGGGTCTCAATCTGACAGGGCCTACAGCAAATACCTGTACTGGGACACCACATGTACCCTAAATTGTGTTCTAACTGTGGGGGGAGCGGGGGTTACCGATGCCGTGTCCTTATGTACAAGGGACACAGATCGGTCTCCTTTCTCCCCTGACAGGACATGAAACTGTGTTTACACACAGAGATCCACATCTTGTCCCTGTAGCCGCTGTTTGAGTGCCTGGCGGACATCACAGCCACCAGGCACGCGCATCGGCATGTCAGCAATGCGGCAGGCACGTGCGCGCCGCCGCGCGCCCCCCAGTGGCCTGGCGTAGCGCAGGCCGTAATAACATGGCCAGTCAGAGATTCAGGACATCCCTTCGGCCGTACAAAGTCGTACGGCCGTTGGGTAGTGGTTAAGTAAAGCATTTTAAAAAAATTGGGCTATTTCACTTTGTTACTGCTACCTTTTTTTCATAGCTTTAAGTTAACACTAAGTGTAGTGTCAAATGCGTCAGTTGTCCTGAGGTCCGTTGCTGTGGCATGTAGTGCTCGTTTCCCCCATTTTAAAATAAAGCTACGTTGGTTTGGAGTGTGGCTGTACAAGATATCCTTTGTTCTAGGTGCTTTAAGAGAGGCGTATACACTGCTCCTACAGCACCTCAAAGATGCAGCTGGCAGGACTGAGCGTCTTGCCAGCTGTTGCTTTATGAGTATCTGAAATCTCCATTAAAAGCTGTAAAATAATTGAATATATATGAATATAGTTTAAGTAGCTTTGTATCCATGTAACAGAGCCACCAAGAAGGCTAGACTAAGCAGACAAGACCGTGCCTAGGCTTAGGTCTATAAACAATGGAGATCCAAACCTCATTGTTTTACACATACTCACTTCAAAGGATCCCATGCTGGGATATGCAATGAAGGGAGGCCAACCCGTAATCAAAACTTACATTCCCGGGAAAATTCTATTAAATCTCCTGCCCAGAATAGTCACCAGGATTTGCATTAAAGGGGGCTGACTTATGCAAAGTATGGGAATTGGAAATGTAGTAAGCCCTCCAACCAAGAGCCAAGCTATGCCAACCAATGGGGCATGCAGGAATATACACGGAGGAGATGGGAGGGAAAGTTCTTTTTATGAAAAGGCAGCCATCAGAATGGAACAGAAAAAAAAAGGTAATTATGGAAAAGGTCTGTTTTACTTGTAACTGAATAGGTTTGTAGATTAATGTTTTAAGGAATATACTCTGTATTCCTCCATGTACTTTTTAACTTACCGGTTGCAATATGGTTTTCGGTAATCTAAATTAGATAGTATATATATACACACACACACACACACACACACACATACACACATACATTAATTATGAATATATTTCTCTTAGTAGTGGCATTCAGCGTACAGAGTATATTGTTCATGTAGCTTGCTAATTCATGGCATTTAGCACATAGCAAAGCCCTTTGTTAGTCACCAGACATGTCAGTCAGTTAAACCACCTTATGTGATGGACCCCCATGCTGGGATGTTCAAACAAGATAGCCCCACCCTTTTAACCCTGGGAAAGTCTATGTAATCTTCTGCCCGGAGATAGTCAGCAGGATTTACATAAAAGGGGGAGCAGTCTTATGTAAATAGGCCTCCAATCCTGATCCTAGCTAGGCCAACCAATGGGAAGTCAGCATAGAGAGATATACGCCACAGCAAAGGGCAAGGGAACTCACTTTATGGAGACATGGCCTAAAGCGGGGATATGCAATTAGCGGACCTCCAGCTGTTGCAGAACTAAAATTCCCATGAGGCATAGCAAGACAGCCACAAGCATGAAACCAGAGTCAGAAGCATGATGGGACTTGTAGTTTTGTAACAGCTGGAGGTCCGCCAATTGCATATCCCTGGCCTAAAGGATGGGTCTAAAGCAGGGGTCTCCAAACTTTCTAAAGAAAGGGCCAGATTACTGTCCTCCAGACTTTAAGGGGGCCGGACTGAGTACAAAATCCATCATTGGTGTCATTGGGGGAGGACTCCTGCCCCGTCATTGGGGGAGGACTCCTGCCCCGTCATTGGGGGAGGACTCCTGCCCCGTCATTGGGGGAGGACTCCTGCCCCGTCATTGGGGGAGGACTCCTGCCCCGTCATTGGGGGAGGACTCCTGCCCCGTCATTGGGGGAGGACTCCTGCCCCGTCATTGGGGGAGGACTCCTGCCCCGTCATTGGGGGAGGACTCCTGCCCCGTCATTGGGGGAGGACTCCTGCCCCGTCATTGGGGGAGGACTCCTGCCCCGTCATTGGGGGAGGACTCCTGCCCCGTCATTGGGGGAGGACTCCTGCCCCGTCATTGGGGGAGGACTCCTGCCCCGTCATTGGGGGAGGACTCCTGCCCCGTCATTGGGGGAGGACTCCTGCCCCGTCATTGGGGGAGGACTCCTGCCCCGTCATTGGGGGAGGACTCCTGCCCCGTCATTGGGGGAGGACTCCTGCCCCATCATTGGGGGAGGACTCCTGCCCCATCATTGGGGGAGGACTCCTGCCCCGTCATTGGGGGAGGACTCCTGCCCCATCATTGGGGGAGGACTCCTGCCCCATCATTGGGGGAGGACTCCTGCCCCATCATTGGGGCCAATGAATAAAAAAAGCACCCAGAGGGCTGGATAAAATCAAGCAAAGGGCCACATGTGGCCCCCGGGCCGCAGTTTGGAGAATACTGGTCTAAAGGGTAACTATAGTATAGATATACTTACATATAGCTTGTACTCTGTTTTAAAGCAATAGGTTATATTCCTTCATGTAAATGTATATATTTTAACCTACGGTCTTGTTTGAGACTATAGATTCTTGGGTTAGAAAAATGTATATTGAAGCTTTCAATTCTGGTCAAAAGAACTCTTATTTAACTCATATCTTTATGATATTAAATCTTAAAATATAGATTTTATAGGTAACATACCCTAATATTTTCTTTGTATTAGACTTTCAAATATACTCCAATACACGATATGTTCACGTTTCCACTTCTGGTCAACAAGTACTCTTAACCTACATCATAGTTCTGAGATATTTCTGAGATATTAAATCTAGGGTTGTCCCTATACCGATACACACCACCCCCCCCCCCCCCCAACACCGCCGCATACCGCAACGCCCCCGATGCCCCAGTACCGATACTACCCCAACACCCCTGCTGCATACCGCAACGCCGCCGCCTAATTAACCAGCGCAGGGAACATTACAGCTTTCATTTAAATAGCTGTAGTATTCCGCGCCGCGTATAGACACTCCCCCTTTCTCAGGATTGGACAGGTGATCTGTCCAATCCAGAGCAAAGGGGGAGTGTCTACGCAGCGGGGAACACAGCTATTCAAATGAAAGTTGTAATGTTCCCCGCGCTTATTAACTAGGCGGCGGCATCTGCATCTAGGTGTGGGGGGACAGTGCTGCATTCGTGGGGCAACACATTTAAAAATTAAGTATCGCTATTCGGTATCGGGGAGCACTTGGAAAAAAAAAAGTATCGGTACTTGTACTCAGTCCTAAAAAAGTGGCATCGAGACAACCCTAATTAAATCTCAAATAACATATTATTCTGGTTAACAGTGCAACGCTCCAGTGTGAAAGCCCTCAGCTTTCACACTGGAGTGAGAGAAGAGGCTCTTTCAGGGCACTTTGCAGGCGCTATAGCATAAATTAACCCCAATGAATGCACTGCTTCTAAAATGTTATAATTAGAACAGATGTGCTCCTGTCTTGAAGTGTAGAAAACACAAGTTATTACCCGTTAGTCCTTTTCCAGGACAGCTTACAGAGAGATAAGCTCCTCCCATCTAGCACAGGAAACAAATGATCCACATTATAAAAGACAGCCCACAGGCATTAGCCCCTCAGTATTAAATAACTTTAGGCACAGATAGAACAATAAAAAAAAATCCCATTAATGCAACTAGCCTAGGATTACATCATTAGACTGACGCAGTCCTGGAAAATGAGTTACAGGTAATAACCCTAGTCATCTTCCAGGATGGCTTACAGAGAACAAAATAGAACTACCTTATCAGGGCAGGATCAAAGCTTTAAGCACCTTCCTGACAACAGCCGGTTTCTGGTTAGAGAACAGAACCGGTTGGAAATGTTTATGAGAGTTTAGAAGCTGTATCCGTATGCGGTCTTACAGATCTGGGAAGGAGAGGTGTTGACCTTTCCAGCCCAAAAAATGGCCCCTGCTTTATCTTAATGAGCTTTGATGTTTTCTAGGGGAAAAAGATGATGCCTGGTAGGCTTCCATCCTTGCATATTTTAATCACCTTGCGATAGTAATATTTTCATGTCTTGTTTTTGTCTGCGCTACAGAACAAGCAAAACTAGAGGTTGATCTATAATCTCTAGATCTCGTACTACAAAATGTTTATTCAATGAGATACCCATTATCTAAATGTCCAAAATATATATGCCCATACCAATGACTTTTCTCCCCTCTGAATGCCGATATGGCAGCCAAGAATGTCTGGAAAGGAACTGGGTAAAAAATGAACCTGGCAACTTCATGAATGACAGGAGCCTTGCACAAGGTTGAAATTGTTTGAGTTAATAAGGCACATTGTGATGCTGGTGGTAAGTTATGCAAAGCGCTACTCCAGAAGATTGAGCCTGTAGTAGTAACTGTTAAGGAAAGTTTTCCTGCACAGTATTTATGATTTAACACAATACTTTTAAAATACAGAATCGATCTTTATGATTACACAGTATTATAAATATGAAATGTATTCAGACATGTAATCATACAAAATAGTTATATACATATTGTTTTTTATCAAACATTTACATGAAATTAAAATACCGATTGTGTTACATAAAATCTTGAATATCAGTTGAAACACCAGGCTAAATGGGAGTGTAGTACCTTTGATGTGATAAAATAATAAACTTCCCTGTAGCATAACCTTGTAAAAAAGGGATTTTTAAATACAGCTTACCTGTAAAATCCTTTTCTTGGAGTACATCACGGGACACAGAGCGGCATATTCATTACTATATGGGTTATATGGAGTACCTTCAGGTGTGGACACTGGCAATCTCAAACAGGAAGTCCCCTCCCTATATAACCCCCTCCCCTAGAGGGAGTCCCTCAGTTTTGTAGCAAGCAGTATGCCTCCCAAAATGTTTCCCCAAAAGAGGGGTGGGAGCTCCGTGTCCCGTGATGTACTCCAAGAAAAGGATTTTACAGGTAAGCTGTATTTAAAAATCCCTTTTTCTTTCTCGTACATCACGGGACACAGAGCGGCATATTCATTACTATATGGGATGTCCGAAAGCAATGCTTTAATGAGGGGAGGGAGACATCTTCCAAAGAAGGATTCAATTTAGAGGTATACTCAAATAATAATAATTCCAACTTAGTCAAGAAAAAACTTTTTTTTTTTTTTTTTCTTTTTTACAACCAAGGGTGCTTCTGATCCCGAGGATCTTAAACTGCAGCCTGTAGTACTGCCTGTCCAAAGGCAGAATCCGCATTCCTTCTCACGTCTAGTTGATAAAACTTTGTAAACGTGTGGACTGATGACCACGTCGCCGCCTTGCATATTTGAGCCATAGAGATCTGATGGTGTGCTGCCCAGGAGGCGCCCATGGCCCTGGTAGAATGGGCCTTTACCGACAAAGGAGGAGGCAACCTCTTCAAACCGTAGGCTTGAATGATTGTCTAATCCATCTCGAGATGGTGGATTTTGCAGCTGCCTGCCCCTTCTTGGGGCCATCTGGTAGAACGAATAACACATCTGTCTTCCGGATCTTTTCTGTAGCTTTAAGATAGGCCTTCATGGCCCGGACAATATCCAAGGTATGCAGCAACCCCTCTTTTCTAGATGTGGGTTTTGGAAAGAAGGATGGAAGTACCAAATCCTGGTTCAAGTGAAATTTGGATATAACCTTTGGTAGAAAGGAAGGATGGGGCCGGAGAACTGCCCTGTCCTTATGCAGAACGAGATATGGTTCCTTACACGATAAGGCTGCTAATTCTGACACTCTCCTGGCCGAAACTATGGCGACCAAGAAAACCAACTTTCTTGTCAGTAAGACTAAAGGAATCTCAGCCAACGGCTCAAAGGGTTGTTTCTGTAGAGTGGACAGGACAAGATTTAAGTCCCATGGACAAATTGGTGACTTGACAGGAGGATTAATACGCAAGACCCCCTGTAAGAAGGTCTTTACCAGCGAGTGGGTGGCCAGCGGCCTCTGAAACCACACTGACAGAGCTGAGATCTGTCCCTTGATTGTGCTTAGTGCCAGGCCTTTATCCACTCCTAGCTGGAGAAACCTTAACACCCTATCAATAGTATATTTGCGGGAATTCCATCTTTTGGATTCACACCAGCCTACGTAGTTCCTCCACACCCTGTAATAAATCACCCTGGAGACCGGCTTTCTAGCCCTAATCAGGGTAGGAATTACCTGCCTAGACAGACCTCTACCCCTGAGAATCAGGGATTCAGCCTCCAGGCCGTCAAATTTAGACGCTGTAATGTAGGGTGGAGGATCGGGCCTTGTGAGAGTAGGTCTGGTTGTAGAGGAAGAGTCCAAGGGTCTCCCACTGCCATCTTCAGGACTAGTGAGTACCAAGTCCTCCGGGGCCAAGCCGGAGCTACTAGAATGACTGGCTTGTGCTCCACTCTGATCCTGCGCAACAGGCGAGGGAGTAACTGTAGCGGAGGGAATGCATATAGAAGTTTGAATTGATGCCAAGGGCAAACCAACGCATCGGTTCCGCAGGCCATAGGATCCCTCGCTCGAGACACGAACCTGTCTAGTTTCTTGTTGAACCTGGATGCCATTATATCTACGTCCGGCATTCCCCACCTCTGGCAGATTGTCTGAAAGACCTGGGGATGCAGAGACCACTCCCCTGGCAACAGACTCTGGCGACTTAAGAAGTCTGCCTGCAGGTTGTCCACTCCGGGAATGAATATCGCCGAAATGCAGGGTACATGAACCTCTGCCCACTGAAAAATCAAGCTCACCTCCCTCTGAGCGGCCTGACTCCCCCTTGGTGGTTTATGTATGCCACCGCCGTGGCATTGTCTGACTGGATTCTCACCGGGAACCCCTTTAATCTGGAGGTCCATGCCAGAAGGGCTAGGCGAGCAGCTCTGATCTCCAAGATATTGATGGGGAGCTGCCTCTCTGCTTTCACCCAAGTTCCCTGGCGAGAGAACCCCTCGAAGACCGCCCCCCAGCCTGCCAGGCTGGCGTCTGTGGTAACTACCTTCCAGACAACAGGGCTGAAGGATTTTCCCTTTAGAAGATTCTGGGGGTTCAACCACCAGGCCAGGCCTTGTTTAGAACCAACTGAACCAACCCCTTGATAGCCTCGATCTTTACAAGGGGCAGGAACACCCTTTGCTGTTCTGTGTCTAACCTCATGCCGAGGTATTCCAACTGCTTTGTAGGCTGGAACGCTGACTTTCCCCGGTTTAGGACCCAGCCGAATCCTTCGAGGTACCGAACCGTGAGGTTTACTGCCTGTTGCAGACCCGGCCGTGAGTGATCTATGATTAAAAGGTCGTCCAAGTATGCTAGGACTGTGACCCCTTGGATCCTTAAATTGGCCAGAACTGGGGCTAGGATCTTCGTGAATACCCGGGGGGCCGTGGCCAGCCCGAAGGGGAGCGCCCTGAATTGGAAGTGTCGCTGCCCCACCGCGAAGCGTAAAAATCTTTGATGCGACTGAAAGATTGGTACATGAAGGTAAGCATCCTTTATGTCTATGGAGGCCAGAAAATCGTCCCTCTGAAGCGCGGCGGCTGCTGACCGGATGGATTCCATCCGGAAGGAACGAACCCTTAGGTAACCGTTTAACCTCTTTAGGTCCAAGATTGGCCTGACATCGCCGTTGGGCTTTGGTATGACAAAGAGATTGGAATAGAAACCTAGCCCTTGCTCTTGGGCTGGCACCTCTATTATTACGTCCTGGCAAAGCAGGTGATCCAAAGCTGCCAGCAATGAGGCCTTCCTTGCTGGATCCTTTGGTAGCCTTGATTCTTGAAAATGAGGCGGAGGACACCTTAGAAACTCCAGTCTGTAGCCTGTGGTTACAGATGCCCGGACCCATTTGTCGGGGATCTTGGCTTCCCAAACTTCTGAGAAGAAACAAAGCCTTCCCCCCACCCGCGAGAGTGGGGGCGCCCCTTCATAAGGCAGACTTAGGGGCTGTCTTTGTCGGCTTGCGATACCATGGCCTCTTACCCCCAGGGGCCTGTCCCTGCGATCTACTGTTAACGTTGGATCGTGCAGGCGGCCGTCGATACTGCCTGGAATTTGAGGGCCCCGAGACAGGAAAGAGCTGCCTTTTAAATGTAGGACCCCGGAATGTCTTTTTGACCGGTAAAAGGGTACTCTTGCCACTTGAAATAGTCTGAATATATTTATCCAGATCCTCTCCGAAGAGTCGTCCTCCATGGAAGGGAAACCCTGCCAGAAGCTTTTTGCATGGGGGCTCCGCCGCCCAGTTCTTCAACCATAAGAGCCTTCTCATGTGCACCAAAAATAGTGATAAACGAGAGGCCTGCTGGATGGAATCTTTTATAGCATCTACAGCAAAACACAGAGCTCTGGGAATGTCAGAAAACTCTGCTTGTTGGGTAGGCATGTCCTTTAACATTTCTTTTGTCTGGTCTTTTAACGCCTGACAAACTCCAATTGCAGCCACAGCTGGCTGTACCACTGCTCCTGCCGTAGCAAAGGATGCTTTTAAAAGTGTCTCTAACCGTTTATCAACCGGATCTTTAAACATATGTATGTTTTCCACCGGGCAAGTTAGTGATTTATTCACACATGAGATGGCTGCATCCACTACTGGGAGCCTCCACCTCTTGGAGAATTTTTCCTCCATGGGGTAAATGACCGCAAATCTTTTCGGTGGCAGAAAAATCCTGTCCGGCCGTACCCAATCCCGAAAGATCAATTGCTCCAAGAGAGGATGGACCGGAAAAACTGCGTTGCTTAAACGGAGCTTTCAAAGAGCCCAGAGAGGATACCGGAGGAACCTGAGGCTCTGGCAATGGTAAACTAAATGCCGAGCGGACCATGTCCGTCAAAGACTGTACCCACAGTCTGTCTGGGAGTCTGAAAATGGTTCCTCAGAGGCAGATCCCTCAATCCCTGAACCCTCTTGGTTCAGGTCTAGTTGATCCTCCCGTGATTCCAATTCCTCCGGAGAGAGAATCTCAGCATCTGAGGATACACCTCTTGGTGATGGGGATCTAACCCGTTTCTTACCAGGAATAGCTCTAGCGATCAATGCTGCTATTCTCTCTTCTAGCCCCCCTAGGGATACGGCTAGCATCTCCTCTGTGATAAACACAGGGCTGGGCTGATCTGGGCCAGCCTCCGCACCAGATCCCCCTAATGGCTCATCCAAGGCGCCCTTTATGTTAATAAGTTGCGGGGAAAGTATCGGCATATCATCAGAATCAGAGGGGGAACCCCTTTGTTTTTTGGTCTTTTTTGTACCCTTTGACCCCGAACCTTTGGAAGCCATAATACAAAATCGAGGGACTCCGCCAACAACAACAGACTGTAGTGGCCAGGAGTACAAAACCAGAGCTTAGGGGACAATAGATCACTAATGCCCAAAAACTGATGGGGCCCCGTATGTTTTTCTTTTTTTTTTTTTTTTTTTTTTTAAAACATACAGTGACCCCAAACTTAGTTTGCCAGCCTCCAACCTGCTGCAAAAAGGGGAATTTCTTGGCTTAACAAAAAAGGCATTGGAACAAAGTCCAGCATGTACTACCCCTCTTCCGCCACCGGGAGTCACTGTTCTGCCGCTCTGCGTCCTCTCCTTCTGAAATCAGCCTCAGACTGAGCACTGACGATGCCTGCTGATCTATAACAGCACAAGGCGCGCCCCTGTATGACGCCGCAGGCACGCCCCCCCCCGCCCTCCTCTCTGAACGGCGCGAAAAAACGTCTATAAGACGTGCGCGCGTATGCCGGAACAGGAGGAGCCGCGCTGCTGGAGACCCAGGACTGCAGTATCAGGCGGCAGATTCAAACCCCCGGCCAGGTAGGACTCTCCAAAAGGCCCCATAGGGATCCTTACTAGTCCTAGGAAGAAAGCAGCAGGTTAGCTAGCAACACATTCTTAGACAGGGGAACCTAGTGATGGGGGAAAAAAGGGGTCATCCTGTCTTTCTCAGACATAGTGAGCAAGGTTGCCAATGCAGAGCATACTTAGGCTATCCCCCCTTTTAGGTTACCCCGGAGAGCCTGCTGTCGAACCAAGTCCCGCAGGCTCCCCCTTACCTGCTCCATGCTGCAGGATGTTTGTCCAGCAAAACGATCCAATCTTCTCCCATCTCCGTGGGTAGCGTAGTAGACCTTCAGGCCCTGGGGTCCTATGAAGGTACCCACTGTCCTGGACCTATATAGCACCCTGGCAAACAGGCACTTATGGTTTTTACAAACTCCAAGTCCTGGGCCCAGGGTCCAGCCCTCCAAAGAGGAGCATTATAGGCAAAACCCCACGGTTTGGGGCCCGGGTACTGTCCACTTTGGCACTGAGGCTCCTTGGACAGATCCGGTTAGCCCGCCCTTAATCCCAAGGATGTGGAGCAAAGCTATTCCGTGACCAACACCTAAGACACTGGCGAAAAAACTGAGGGACTCCCTCTAGGGGAGGGGGTTATATAGGGAGGGGACTTCCTGTTTGAGATTGCCAGTGTCCACACCTGAAGGTACTCCATATAACCCATATAGTAATGAATATGCCGCTCTGTGTCCCGTGATGTACGAGAAAGAAATGACAATTCTGCAGAAAATCTGTATTTCACAAATTCAACTGTTACTATACTGCAGGTAAGTGGTTAAGAAAATGAAATAAAATTAGACGTTTTTTATGTCAATAAAAGGCAAACCGAAAATGAAATCTTGAAAATATAATTTTTAGGAGAAAAAAACTACAAGGCGATTGAATACAAGATAAAAACACAGCATAATTACCCATTCCAAAACCGCTACTGGTCTGAATTGCTGGTTACCAGAGTTTTTAGACTGGCTGCCGTGGCTTTCAAGATGGATACACTTAGAGGAATTGCTTCTTAAGACTGCCGAGTTCCAAAGCATAAGGTGTTCAGGAATCATGAATGTAAAGATATGTATTGATGAATGGTGTTCTGCGTGTATGATCAATGGTAATCCGGTGTTTTGAGTCTTGAGCAAGTGTCCCTACATGACTTCTCTCTAAATACGATTTCCGAAAATAAGATCCTAAAAATTATAATAGGCCATTTCCAAAAAGGTATGGCTTTTTCATTGGTAAAAAAAAAAAAAATTATAATTTACTTTTCAGGGAGTTTTAGGTAATCACCTTCAACCACTAGGCATGTCAGAGAAGAAACATGTGTTCTAAACTCTTAAAGCGGAGCTTCACTGATTTTTTTTTTTTTTTCAAAAATCTAAAAAAAAAAAAAAAAAAAAAAAAAGGAAAAAAAAAAAAAACTCACCCTAAATAGGCTGTTGCCCTCATGATCTGCGGTGTGGTTTTCTTCCTCCTCCTCTTGGTGTCTTCTTGTGAATGGGCCGCGCTGCATTCTGGGAACTGTGTGTATCCCAGAAAGCAGCCGGACCATGCGCAGTAGGAAACGGGCAGTGAAGCCGCACGGCTTCACTGCCTGTTTCCCTGACTGGATGGCGGCGCCGGGATTGAGGATCGGCATCGGCGGGGGACGTCAGCGCGAGCGCCTAGGACAGGTAAGTGTCCTTATTCAAAGTCAGCAACTACACTGTTAGTAGCTGCCGACTTTGAAAAAAAAAATGCGGGTGGAGCTCCGCTTTAAATATGTTCCATTTCCATAATTTGCTGTTCATATTTTGGTGAGAAGAATATATATGGGACAGCAGATGGGACATACCTAAACCTTAAATAGACCGCACACAATTGTTGGATAATAAAGGCCGTGGTTGTTTATTGGTTTCAAACAATAGTGAATAAACTCATTGAATCAAATCAAATCTAAATAAGCTTTAGCTAGCCTAACCACTACGGCTCAGGTTGCAAACACAAACTTGCTAATGAAACAAAATGTATGGAAAAGCCGCACTCCAAAATAACTTGGTTGTCTTTATTGTAAAAAGGACGAGTGAGCACTACGAATCATAGCAAAAAATAAGGGATAAACAGATGACGCATTTCGCACTATTAGCTAGGGCTTAGTCATGGCACCCTCAATATCCTGAAAGGACACTGATCATTTAAGCACATCCATCTGGACTCCCTTTCCTTGCAAACACAAACTTCACAGCTTCAATCAAACAATCCTTAAAACACCTTTCCACTTCTAATAATATCTATATATGAAAAGGGGGACTAGCTATATGTTAAAGGTGAGTACCACATAACAGCCGCAACAATAATTTCATAGGGGGGGTGTGGTTGAACACCAAGCTCCTGTCTTGCGAGGCAAATGAGCTTGATGGCAATGAAACCCTTAATTTATAGCCCTAAACAGGCTGGTTCTGACCAGTTTAACTAGCTTTTTCCAAGCTTTTACACAAGACCCAGGAGAGGTCACCTGAACCCCTCCCCCAGGCCACGCGAGACCTACTATGTTCCCCCTGGGAGCCCTATGCTTAAAACTGCCATTCCTGCCACTCTCCCATGAGGAAAAGGGGGGCATGAAACTGCCTTACCCTTTTCCTATCATGGGACAGCAGACGGGAAAATACCTAAACAATAGACAGCAGACAATTGTTGGATAATAAAGGCCGCAGTTGTTGATTATTGATTTCAAATAAAATCATTAAATCAAATCAGATATACATAAGCTTTAGCTAGCCTAGCCACTACGGCTCAGGCTGCAAACAAAACTTCCCACAAGGCAGGTGGTTTTAAGACCACCTGCCACAGCACCCCACACCAAATTCAACCCAGGAGCCAAGTTTACATTAAAAATATCCAAACCAATTTCAGATAAATTAAGCCCCCTTAATATACCCTTCCAGTTCTGTATGCCTGAAAGAAAAAACATACCCAAGCCTACTACTACGCCCTATTTACCAGTTTTCAATTTTTTTCAATGGGGCTCATAGAGGGAGGGTAAAGCCAATGCAGCCTTTGCACCATCTTGAAAAAATTACAACGGAATTTGGAAAAGTCAGCTAAATTCTCTGCAAATCATTCTTACCGTTGAAAATAATGTCTAATGTTTTACGTTTACCCATGTCATTTCCCCCCCAAGATGTACAGTATAACCACTTCAGGTCCGCGCTATTAACAAAATACGTGAACAGCGTGGACCTGAGGCGCCGGGGTCACGTCTTTGGACATGATTTGCTTGTAATTCCCCGCGCGCGCCACAGGGTGGCGCGCGGCGGGGAAAAACAGTCCCGACGCATCACCGAGGATCCGATGCCCAGTCACCCCCCTCCCCCCATACAGTTAGAACACACCCAGGCAATACATTTAACCCCTTCCTCACCCCTAGTGTTAACCCCTTCACTGCCAGTCACATTTATACAGTAATTAGTGCATTTTTATAGCACTGGTTGCTGTATAAATGTGAATGGTGCCAAAAATGTGTCAAAAGTGTCCGATGTGTCCGTCGCAATATTGCAGTCCCAATAAAAATCGCAGATCACCGCCATTACTAGTAAAAAAAAAATATAAAAAAAAAAATCATAATTATGTCCCCTATTTTGTAGGTGCTATAACTTTTGCGCAAAGCAGTCACTTATAATGATTTTTTTTTTTTTTTTTACAAAAATACGTAGAAGAATACGTATCGGCCTTAACTGAGAAAAAAATATATAAAAAAAAAAATGGGATATTTATTATAGCAACAAGTAAAAAATATATATATATTTTTAAATTGTCGCTCTTTTTTTCATTATAACGCAAAAAATAAAAACCGCACGGGCGATCAAATACCACCAAAAGAAAGCTCTATTTGTGGGGAAAAAAGGGACGCCAATTTTGTTTGGGTGCCACGTCGCATGACCGCGCAATTGTCAGTTAAAGCGACGCAGTGCCGGAAGCTGAAATTTCGCCTGGGCACGAAGGGGGTTTATGTGCCCAGTAAGCAAGTGGATAATTAAAACATCAGGTGGGGGAAAATGAAGGAGCCGTGACAACTCTGAATTAAAATCTGACCATAACATGCCCCCCTACCACTCCAAAAAAACAAACTTAATTTATTAGAATCTAAACCTAAATTAACCATATAACTTCTGTGCCGAGCACTGAGATGCGCCCAATAAATGAACGAATGTCCTCCGATGATCCAAATAATTCAAAGATTCCCTGAAATGAATCAAAGAAATTGATTAGGGCGAATGTATAGTAAATATCTGATTTCCATCTACCCATTTTCTTAATATTAACATCTAAACCTAACCTTACAGCTTCCGTAGCTGCACCAATTCTAAATGAATGGGACGTGAGCTGTGTGATCTAATTGCAAAGCTTTCAAACATTTTTTTAAAAACGCTTGTAAATTGGTATTTTGTAAGGGATAAACCCAACTCATGTAAGAAAAATGTTGAACTCCCTGCAGGTCTAACTAAAAAATATTCGTTTACCAAACATACCGGGCAAAAAGCAGAAATATAACAAATGTCCAACTAATCAATTACCTCTACCAAATTGATCAGATTTTGACTTACCAATTAGTATCTTGAGACTTTTGTGATATTAATGTCAGAAGTTTTAATGGAAATCAATTCTGAAACTAAGCGCAGCAAAAAACATGATAGAAAAAAACAGCTTGAAAGAGAATGGATTCAAAAGTTGAAAAACAAACTTTTGGTAACTAAGCAAAGAACACCCAAAATCTTTGGAGTGATGGGTTTATTGGAATCAGCTTTAAAATTATCTTTATATTCCTTTAAAGCCTGCCTAACTGAAAAGTATTGCATACAAGAAGGTAGATTATTAATTTTAAGAAAAAAAAAAAAAGATTCCAGACAGTTTTCTGCACATAAGACGAAGAATACCGTTTAGAAAATAGAAAACTCTGAAAATGTAAAGCTAAGCCTTCGGAAAAGGAAAAAACGCAGATTCTCGGATTGAATTCAAGAAATTTAAATATAATAACCAGATTGATATCCCGCCCAGGTTGAGGTTGCTACAGAATTAGAAATATACTCAGATATGGGCCTTAAACAAAGTCCCATAGATTGGGTGGACAAGGCAGTCCCACGCGGTGCGCCTCTGGAAATAACTAGAAAAAACAATCCATCTGCAGATGAAATGAGTCCGCCAAATCATTTTCCTTTCCTGC
The DNA here is from genome assembly GCA_029574335.1 of Rana kukunoris. NCBI lineage: Eukaryota > Metazoa > Chordata > Amphibia > Anura > Ranidae > Rana > Rana kukunoris. The sequence goes on from JAJQKJ010002576.1 coordinate 159,669, forward strand.
TACATGGATAGCTTTTAGTCAAATGTTCACGCTTAAACATTTAAAAATCATACGTCTTAAAAGGACAATGACAGGCGGAGATTTTGATGTTAAACAATTGATGGCATACATAACACCCTTAACGGTTCTCACCAAGGTCCTCTTGTTTTTAAAGAAAGATCCCCAAATTTCAAGATCAACAATAGCAAATAATTCAAATAAACTATATTCTTTAACCACTTAAGGACCGCCTACTGAACATTTACGTCAGCAGAATGGCACGGCTGGGCAAAACATCATATATTTGATTATATATATATATATATATATATATATATATATATATATATATATATATATATATATATATATATATATATACTGTGACGGTATTAGAGCATATCTCCGCCATCCTCTCCCTTCTTCTACCATAAAAGAAATCACCCCAATATTCCCCGACTAGGAATATCCCTGGAATCGCCGAATAATCCACACATTAGCCATGGCTTAATACTGGATCTAACAGGACACACTTTAATGGCAAAACTCTGCAAATTTATACACAGTTACAAGCTTGTCATCAATCAAAGAACAATGAAATCTCCACCCCCTTTTCCACACACTGGGGGTTTCCATACAGAGGCATTTCGGCACCGCAAGCTTGACACATCACATTCTTGAATTTGAATTCAATTAACCTTTAGAATACACAATCACAGATCTAAAAGACATTTAGTAATTATCTCCCAGAGAGAGAAGCCCCCAGGGGGTAATTACTACCATGAAGCAATCAGAACAACAATTAACATGAGTCAATTATCTAATCGGTTGGCTAGGTCGTCTCGTCTGTGACACGGCTATTCATCTGCAGAACACAATGGAAAAGTATTTCACAAGCCACTTAGCATTGAAAGGTCATTGTCCCGTACTGGCAGCATGGCAATCTGGTTTAAACAGGTTTTACAGATGCCTCTACAAAGGGGAAAGTAATCCAATTATCCAGGCTAGAGGCAGAACCCATAACACACAGACATTAACATTAGCAGGGAGAGGATTAGACTGAAGGATATAGGCAATTGCATAAAAGTCCTTCACATATACATATATACATATATATACACACACGTTGGTTTCTAGTACCCAGCAATGGGTCACGGGCGCGCACCCCCGTGACCCGGTCCGAAGCTCTGGGACCGCAGGACTCGTGGACCCGATCGCCGCTGGAGTGCGGCGATCGGTCCCCGGAGCTGAAGAACGGGGAGAGCTGTGTGTAAACACGGCTTCCCCGTGCTTCACTGTGGCCGCAGCATCGATCACGTCATCCCTGTTATAAGGGGGACGTGAGCGACGTCACACCTACAGCCACACCCCTTACAGTTGTAAACACACGCAGGGAACACACAAATCCTACAGCGCCCCCTTGTGGTTAACTCCCAAATTGCAACTTAAATGCATTTTTTGCTGTGAAAATGACAATTGTCCCAAAAATGTGTCAAAATTGTCCGAAGTGTCCGCCATAATGTCGCAGTCACGAAAAAAAAAAAAATCGCTGATCGTCGCTATTAGTAAATTTTTATTTTTTATAAAAATGCAATAAAACTAACCCTCATTTTGTAAACTCTATAAATTTAGCAAAAACCAAGCGATAAACGCTTATTGCGATTTTTTTTACCAAAAATAGGTAGAAGAATACGTATCGGCCTAAACTGAGGGAAAAAAAATTATATTTTGGGGGGATATTTATTAGAGCAAAAAATATATAATTTTTTTCAAAATTATCGCTCTATTTTTGTTTATAGCGCAAAAAAACGCAGAGGTGATCAAATACCACCAAAAGAAAGCTCTATTTGTGGGAAAAAAGGACACCAATTTTGTTTGGGAGCCACATCGCACGACCGCGCAGTCAGTTAAAATGACGCAGTGCCGAATCGCAAAAAGGGGCAAGGTCCTTTAGCAGCATTTTGGTCCGGGTCTTAAGTGGTTAAATATCCCTTTACCTGCCAACTTGGGTTCAAACGTTCTGCGTACCAATGAGTCTGCCAAATGGTGGCAAAACCCAAAGAACCTGCAGTGTCTATAAATAGAAAAAATCTTTATTCAGAACAAAATCCTCCTGCCACATAGCTCTACCATTAAAATGAGAAAGGAACTGCAGCCAAACTAACATGTCCTCCCTCATTTCATGTGACAAGAACATCAGAAAAAGGCATAATCCTGGCAATAAATGCCAAAAGACCTCAAAAGACTGCATTTCTTTTTTCTGAATTAATGACAATAAATCCTGGAGTTTTTCAATCTCTGCATCAGGAAGCCTGAATTCCATCAAAGCAGTATCAATAGTGATACCCAAAAATTCTAAACAAGTCGATGGATAGACTTTCAAATGCTAAAGGGAACACCAAAGTGAAGACAGATTTTTAAAAATCTAACCAATTTAGAGCAGAGGAGAGAATTGGGCAGGCCTAAAAATAGAAAATCATCCAAATAATGTATTAAAAATTCAAATCCAGCTTCAAAAACCCATTCTAAAAATAAAATTATTCAAAATAAAAACTGACAGGGAACAACCCATAGGCGAACATCACAATATTTTTTTTTATTAAAATGAAAAAAAAAAACTAGTGAATTAAACCAAAAGGATTATAGGTAGGAGGCGAAAAGCTGACTTCATGTCAGCTTTCGCCATAAGGGATCCTCTACCGAGGCATCTTCATTTTTCAAGGGCATCCCTCAAACGAGGCATAAAAAAAATAAGCTATCCTCAAATTGATCGTTGAACGATTGATCCATAAGGATAAGCGATGTATTAATCTATACATTATTAATTTCTTTGGGACAATACCTAAAAGGAGAAATCTGAAAATTACTAAAAAAGGGAGGGGAAAAAAAATTAAACTTCTACCCTTCCTTCAAAATTTTACAAAATAATTTTTAGCTAAAACTACCACAGGAAATTCACTAACTGATTTGAGATTAACTAAAGTACATTCCTTACCAGAGTGAACAGATACAAGAAAACCATCACTAAAACCTTCAAATGACAAGCTGGGCCTTCAAACGGTCTGGATATAACCTGAGCCACGGTAGCATACTTGGAAGCTTCATTGGTGTTGCTGCCTTTAGACAAATTCCCTGAGTGCTGTTTGTTGCAGACATTTTCTTAAAACATTTTGCAACATAATGAGTAACGGGCGCAGAAGGCACACTCATGTCTGTATTTACATGAGTTTGGCCATCTACATTGGCTGTGATTGAAATTGAGGCAGATTCTTTTTTATAACCGGAATTGCTTAGGCAATTTCACACTGGGGCATTATTCAAGCATTATTCAAGTGAAGCCTCATCTGCAATCACAATGTGAAAGCCGAGTGCTTTCAGAGCCCTTGCACACTGCCAGCGCCCGAAAAACGCTGGTAACGCACTGCTAAGACCCTAACGTTTTAGGGAGTTTTTGCAGTGCCTCAGTGTGAAAGGGCAAGGCATTTTACAGCGCTTTCAATGGAGGGGGCATTTTAAGAGCATTTTTTTCAGCGCCCAAAAGCTGCTCCAAATATGCTGCTTGCAGGACTCCAGGGTCCATTGAGATGCATGGAGCATTTTATGAGAATTTTAATAGCGCTATTTTTTTAATGCTAAACGCTCTAAAAACACTTCAGTGTGAAAGGGGTCTTAGTGTAAACTGGCCTTTGGGGTAGAAAAAGATTCAGCCAAAGGCCTACATATTATACTCCCCATTTTAAAGACGGATGTACGGATAATTTCGTACGGAAAGCCTCGTCATAATTAAATCAAGCCACCCCTCCAAAGTTCCTAAATGCTTCAATAATAATAATAATGTCTAAATGCTGAAACAAAGCAGAGCTTTCAGGGAACCTTTCACATAAAGTACCTGAAAAAACACAAAAAGCCTGCAACCAATTAATTGAGACTTAGCTAAATGATAACCAGTGTTTGAACTACTATAAGGAATTTGGTCGCAATTAGCAGAAATGCCACTAGATGGCGACCAAACACTAACAGCTGAAAGCTCATTAGATGGTACAGTAGTTTTGTATAGAGAGAGTTACCATTGCCAGCATGCAAGTCTTTTGCCAGCCTTGATAACAGTTCAGCTATATTAGACAATAGGCTACATGATGATTAACTCATACCTTGCTGTTGTGAAGGTCCCAGAGGAGTAGTGGATGCCTGGACATCTGTTGTCTGGTAGCATATCTGTGGGAAATACAGCAACTGATCTGGGAGCAGCTCCTGTTATGGTAGGAGAATCATCCGCTGCCATGAAGACTGCTGTGCTTCCTGAGATAAGGGCCATTCTTCAGATCACATTCTGCTTTCTTCTGAGCCTCCGGATCCGCCTCTTTCCCCTCCTGCCAAACTGCATTGACGCTCCTCTGCACCTGTTTGGAGAGATATTAAGCCGGCTTGCGGACACGCCCCTGGCACCGCCCCCCTGCTGCAGTCCTGAGGACCATCTCTGTTTACACTAGCAGCACGGGGAGGGGGAGTATCCATGGCACGAGTGAGCCTCCTCACTGACGCGAACAGGGGTGGCTCCACCTCTTCGGCGCCGGCCCCGAACTTCCTTGTGGACCCAAGCGGGCTCCCAGACGGCTTCTTCATGATGCTCCTCCACAATAGCTGCTCCCCCGAATCCAATGCTGGCTGTTGTGGCTCCCACCAGAGCTTCTTGACCCAATGAGCGAGGCAAGGTCCAGACACTGGCGAATCCTGGCTTCTCCACCGTCCTCTCCCGCCTGATCAGCTGCCGCATCAGGCTCATCTTCTGGCCTCAGAAGACACAGTTTTAAAGTCCAGCGGACCCAAACATCCGGACCGGAACCCTAGTCAGCCCCAGAGGCTGTAAAACCCGGAGCGAATTCCAGTTCAGTCTCTCATAATAGAACAAATGCGAGGTGAAATATGCCTGTTATGTATCGCACCTCGCATACCGTCATTGTATATGAATACACACACACACACACACACACACAAAAATGGTCTCAATATACTCCCTTAAGATGTTCTAAAGGCATCGATATAGGATTTTACTTGGTCATCTACTCATCCCAAACACATTATATCCCACACCTATAGTCCCCATATTATACATCAGAGAGATAAGGGGGGGGGACAGGGAGAGAACCCAGGGGAAAAAAAAAAAAAGAGGATTTTTTTTATAATAATAATATTATACACACACACGTGTTTATAAATTAAAAAAATGTAATCCCTATATTTTTTAAGTTTTAAAATCTGGCTCTCCCAGAACTGTATTCTTAAAGTGCTAGTGCATATGCCCCAGGTGCATGTGAAAAAAACAAAAAAAAAGTAGGGGGGAATGAAATTCCCCATTATAGTTAAAAAAAAAAAAAAAAAGCTTAAATTTAGTATATTGGGGTTTTTTGTTTGGCATTCAGCACTAGGGATGAGCCGAACACTCCCGGTTTGGTTTGCAACAGAAAAAACATTTTTCAAACATTGTTAAAAGTCTTTGGGACACAAACATGAATAATCAAAAGTGACAACTAAATGCCAATATTCAAGTTAGTCATAAAAAGTGTTTGGGGACCCGGGCCCTGCCCCAGGGGACATGCATCAATACAAAGTTTTAAAAAAGCCTTGAGAACAGCAATTTTAATAATTCTTAAAGTGAAACAATAAAAGTATATATATTCCCTTAAATTTCGTACTGGGGAGGGGGGGGGGGGGGGGAGTCTATAGTATACCTGTAAAGTATAGCATGTTTCCCATGCTTAGAAAAGTCCCTGCACAAAAGGACACTTCTAAAGAAAAACTAAGAACTTATTTAAAACTAATCGCGGCTATAATTGCGTCCCAGCAATACAGATAAGTCATTGTAAAAAACAGCATGGGTTCCCTCTTAGTCCATTACCAGGCCATTTGGGTCTGGTATGAATATTAAGGGGAACCCTGCGCTATTAAAAAAATAGCATGGGGTTCTTCCAAAAATCCATACCAGACCCTTATACAAGCATGCAGTCTAATTCTGTCTTGAGCAATATGGAGGGAAAAAAAACTGCCTATGAACGATACCGCCTCATAGGTGCCCGGCTGAATGGCATTTTGCAGAGTTGACAGCTCTTATAGCCGAAGGCAGTGCTACATGTCAGGTGGGAACCCGCCCCCTGATGCAAGGAGAAAGCCGGGGGTTACCCATTGGCGTGTACGGTGATCCCACCCCCTCTGATGAGTTACGGGAAACTGCTGTTTCTGCTGTGGTTTTGGACACTGAAATGGTAGGGTACAGTGTACCATGTGAACAAATTCACATGGGGGAGAATCTGGGGGTCCCCTTTGTTAAAGGGGCTTTCAGATTCTGACGAGCCCGCAGACACCCACAACCACCGGGCAAGAATTGTGAGGATGAGGCATACTCCCCATGTTGAGGCCATGTGGCCTGGTATGGTTTAGGAGGGTCGCCCTTGTCCTTAGCCCTTTGCTGCAGCCTGCCAGGTTGCATGCTCGGATAAGGGTCTGGTACAGATATTTGGGGAAACCCCATGCCATTTTCTAAAACTCCTCAGGGTTCCCCTTAATATTTATACCAGAGGGGCCTGGTAATCGATAAAGGTGGAATCCATGCTGGGTTTTTTCAATGACTTATCTGTATTGCCGGGACTTGACAATTCATTATAGCCGCGAGTAGTTTTAAATGACTTTCCTTTAGCAATGTCATTTTTCTAAGCACGGGAAACATGCACTACTTTACAGGCATACTATAGACACCCCCCGGAACTTAAAGGAATATTTCACTATAGTTTCTATAAGCATTATTTTAGTCACTGCTCCTGAACTGCCATTTTTTAAACTTTATTTTGCATTGATATGTACATGTACTCAGGTCCCCAAACAATTTATGACAACTTGCATATTTATTTTTAACCACTTAAGCCCCAGACCAATATGCTGCTAAATGCCTAAAGGTGTTTTTACAATTCGGCAACTGCTTTGCTAATAGTGCAGTCGTGCCATGTGGCTCCCAAACAAAAATGTCTTCCCACAATTAAAGCCTTTTGATGGTATCACTGCGATTTTTTTGCGATATAAATGGAAAAAGACCGAAATTTTTTAAAAATTAGATCTTCTATTTTGTTATAAAAGAAAATAAACTAAATTTTAGTCAAACAGTTAGGCCAAAACGCATTCAGCCACATGTCTTTAATTCTAAAAAAAATTAAAAAAAAATCGCAAGAAATAGCTACCTAGCGGCAACAGTGACACTAATGCAGCGATCAGAAAAAAGATCGCTTAGTAACACTGGAAATAGGGGGTTAAAGGGTTAACTAGGGCGGTGATCAAGGGGTTAAAAACTTTATTGGGGGTAGGGGGCTACCCTGGACCTAACACTAACTGCCTGTCACAATAACTGTCACACCGACACTAAATGCAGTGATCAGTAAATGTACGATCACTGCAATCAGTGGCAGTGTGACGGGGCTGGGGGGGTGATCGGAAGGGGTTAACGTGCCTGTGTGCGGTGTCGGTGCGACTTACTTGTGATGTCTTCTCCCCTCTCGGCGGATTGAAATTACCGCCGAGAGGAGAGCTGACATCACTTCCTCTGCATGTGTTTATATTATACAGGCAGAGGAAGTGCAGGGAGGTAGCGGACTGGTTGGGAGCAATAGAGGGGGCGGACAAAAACGAACAGCCGCCCCCCTCATCCCGAATAACTCCTGCAGCCACAGGGACCGCCGCAAGTACCGGGGGGGGGGGGGGGGGGGGGGAGTCCGATCCGATCGGACCCACGTCTAGGCAGGGACGTACAGGTACGCCAATGTGCCTGTCCGTGCCATTATGCCGACGTAAATGTACATGCAGTGGTCCTTAAGCAGTTAAAATAAGTACTTTTGATTTCTTACATTGACTTTTAAAGGGTGTTCAGCAGCTTTTCTAATTTGCCGCAAACACCCCAAATTGTTCACAGTTCGGCGAACAGCCAATGTTCAAGTCTAACTCATGTTTGACTCTAACCCAAACCTTATCCCTATTCAGCACTATACACGATTTGTATCCCATTGCCTGCAGATGTCTGCTTCGGCTACAAATGTACTTTTCTATGCATCTCTACAGTCTCCAGATACCATCTTCATGGTCCGTTTTTCGGTGCTATAAAAATTAACCACAGCCTCAGTTAAAATGGTGCCACTCAAACATCCACTTTTGCTCTCCTTCAATTAGAAAAAACTCACAATGCATCATGTTCTGTGAATGGGCGGTGGAGCAGGTGAATTGCAGATCTGTTCTGCCCATTCACAGAACACTACTAAACTTCAGCTTTAAAAATAATTGTATATACCTCCCAAACATCCCAGATTCCACAGAACTGTACCAGGATTTCAACAAAATCTTTGTCTTTTGAAACCCAGGCTGTGACCTAGGGTGCAGTGTTAGGATACTTGTTCTGACCAGTGCAGCCATCACAAATTTTGAGGCCCTCTACACAGCTTTATGAATGAAAAATTACTCTGCTGCAAATCTAAATATATCAATGTTTAACAAATAAAAAAATGCTGCTCCATTTAAAAAAGTTTCACACTCCCAATGGCAATTACAGTCAATATAGGGGCGCTGTGTAGAAACTGTTGAGCATCCTTACTACATCATATAATAGTGAAATAGTGCTTGAATATATTGTGAACACATTGATATTTGAATCAAATCTCAGATGAAAATAGGCTAGTTTGAAAGGACATGTGTAGATATTAAAAACGTAGTCCCTCACTCCTGAACGGGGGGATGACGTGTCGTACGTGACACGCGCACGCACGCCGAGGGAGGAGCGGCCCCCGCCACGGACCCAGCAAGGGAGATGATGGGACGGAGGACGGAGTAAGAGACGCCAAACTAGCCGGAGCGGGAAGGGCAGCTGGGCGAACGCCGGCCCGATGAACCGCCGAATACACACCTCCTTTCCTCGATATGCGCCGGAGCATCTAGCGGCGCAGTGAGACCCCCCCCGATCCCTCGGTTTCTTCCCATCCCCCCGGCAGCTGCGGAGCTGGTACGAGAAACCAGTAAGTAAGGAGCGCGGAAGTGAGCCGGGGACATTGGAAGCCTACCCCCCCTGGGAGAACCAGCGAGCAGGTAAAAAATCTTAGTTCCACTCTCTTCCTACCCCCAGAGACGGTGAATCTGGTACACAGGCTGATAGCCTGCTGGTCTAAGGCAAAAGGAAAGGGTAAGGTTGCTGGATTGATTTACCCCCCCTAAAAACCTGCTCCCCTAAAGCTACTTCATTGGAGTGTGTCTATGGAGAGGAGGACTATAGAAAGAGTACTAGAATGACTTTATATTAACCGGGTGTGATATGCTTGGGGACTACATTGAATGGATGGATGGCTTGGTTGAAATTATCAGGCAGGGCTAATACTCTAACATTATAACACCCTGACAACAAGTGGAGGAGGGGGGTATGCGGTAAAACCCACAGATTGATTACTGACTGAGATGCGGGGGGTTAAAACCCAGCCCATGTGCAGGACAACTTTTTGGCAACGTAATATTTAGCCGCATTCCAGGGGTGTGTGATTTAAAGGGGTCGTGGTGGCCCCCAGACTGGCTCAAACTGGTGGAAAAGATACGGCGTCACCCTCCCCTGGGCGCCTAAATGACCCTAGGTAGAACGTGCTCTTGGGGGACTAAGATAGGCAACAAGGCCCCAGAATAGGCCAGCCCCTATATAGCAGGTAGCTTTTTCAGGGGCGAGTGTTGTCCCCCAATCAAGGACATAGCGGGAGGGTGCAGGAGGCTGGGGGCAAAATACATAGCCGCATAGATAGCCCCATACATGAGGAGCCCCCAAGCCGACGAAGAGACCCTAGTTCAAAGGGAGGTGCACAGCTAAAATCTATAGGAGCACCAGAATATCAAAAACCGGGGAAGAGCCCACCTGTGGGGGATTAACCCTGCTCTTGATACTTTACAGCGTGGAGTAGACGGGACCACCGGTAAAACTGGGGAAACGAATCAGGGCCCGGACAAAATTTGCAATGAGTAAGACCACAAGGGGATCCACCCTGAGGACCCCCAAAGAGAACCCCACCAGTAGTACCATCAGGCAATACATGACCCCGGAGGGGAAAAAAAACCCCCTGAGTAACGAAAAAAAAAAGAGGATAAATCGGGGGCGATCTAAAGGGGACAGGGGGTGGCGAACCCCTCAACGATGGGAGGATCAACAGAGGGAGACCCCGATGAAAGCCAGTTAGATGAATCAAGAACGGCCTCGCACACCCCAACGAAAGAGGAATTAGAGGACATTCTAAGAAGACTGGAAAATGTATTTAGAGAGGAAATCAGAGCGTTGAGGATGGATTTAGGGCATATTCTATCACGCGTGGAAGAGATGGAGACCAGACAAAATAAGCAAGACCTGGAACTCACGCAATTAAGGGACCAACAGACTCAATTAAAACTCAACCAGAGACTCCTGCAATATCGCTTAGAAGACCAGGAGAACCGCAACCGCAGGCAAAACCTGCGCATCCGCTCCATAAAAGAAGATAGGGGGGAAGACTTGGAAAAAATCTGTTTTTGCCCCTTCTGGATAAGGGGGATGGAAGAGCCCTTAAAAATAGAGCGGGCACACCGTGTGGGACGAGTTAGGGACGGAGGGGGCGAAAGACCAAGAGATATCGTCAGGTTCAGACACTATGAAGACAAGGCAGAGATCTGGACTAGACAGAGGAAAGTCACCCCTGAGTTACCAAGGGGACGAGATTCAGATCTTTACAGACCTGGCTCGGGAGACCCTCGATAGGAGGAGACATCTTAAGCCCCTATTGGAGCGGATGCGACAAAAAAATATCAAATACCAGTGGGGCTTCCCGGCTTGCCTTATTGGGAAAAAAGATGGGATCTCGGCGAAACTAACTTTCCCAGAAGACCTGCCAGGTTTCTGCCAAAAACTAGATCTCCAAAACGTAGACCTACCCGAATGGGTGGAATGAGACGATTCTATTGCAGGAGGGGGAGTGGGGGGAATCCGAGGGGGGGGGAGGAAGGGGGGGGGGGACTAGGTAAGACACTACGCACCCAAATGTAAACTAAAAAAAAAGCTTCAGAAGGCGGCTTGGCTGTCTTCAGGGGGAGCCTTGCAAGGGTCTGGTGGCACGGGCCAAGTCTCCACCTCACCATATAGAAACCAATGGGCAATAGGGGGGGTAGTGCCCGGGGTGGTTTCAAAGACAATGGTGGGGTCTGGGAGGGGGGGGGGTGGTTGGGGGACATGGCTCTCAGGGACTCGAGCGTAAACCGAGGAGGAAAGGGAGAACTTGAGAGATGAATGATATTAGGTTTATGTCATATAATGTCAAAGGTATGAATTCCGAGCGCAAAAGGTACAAGATCCTAGAGGAGATCAAATACAGTAGAGTAGAAGTGGTCTTCTTACAGGAAACTCACTTGTCCCTGGAATCAAATACTAAACTGTATACACCTACTTTCCCAACCTGGTATTACGGCGACTCCATCTCCAATCGGGCACGTGGAGTGGCAATCGGCTTTGCGAAAGGTATAAGGTTTGATCTAGAGGCAAGATTACAGGATCAGGAAGGTAGATTCCTATTTTTAAAAAGGGAAACTAGAGAATATAACCTTTACCTTCGCAAACATCTACTCCCCTAATAAACACCCTATCGAATACCTATGTAAAATCCTGGGAAAACTGTCTGACTTCAAGGAGGGACATCTAATAGTAATGGGGGATTTAAACTTCAATATGGACCCAAGAGTAGACAATAAGTCATGGGGGAGGGAGAGAATCAATGGGCAACTCCAAAAAATAAGACATAAAATGCATGATAAACAACTAGTAGATGTATGGAGGGCTCTTCATCCAGGTAAACAGGACTACACGTTCTACTCCCCTCCACATGGAACATACTCCCGAATCGACTACATTTTGGTTGACCATAGTCTGTTGGATCGGGTGCTAGAGGCAGAGATCGGTAATATGACCCTATCGGACCATGCCCCGGTTACCATGAAAATTAGATCACTAGATCATGAGTGTCAGCGGTCAATATGGTACCTCAACGATAGCCTGATCCGGGACGATGGGGGCGCTGGGAGGGTGGAAGAGGAATTGAATCAATTCTTCCTTAGTAATGACACAGAAGGGATCTCAAGCGCCACCCTCTGGATGACGCATAAAGCGTATATTAGAGGGGTCTTAATATCTGAGGGAGCGAGGAAAAAAGCCGAAAGAAATAGGAAGCGTGACACCTTGATTAAGGAAATAACAATCCTAGAGCGATACCATAAAGAACAGTCAAGCAACGAGTCATATGTAAAATTAATCCAAAAAAGAGATGAATTAAAAGGGATAATGGAACAGGAAGCTAACATTAACTTTAAAAACATTGCCAGAGAGGGGTACGTATGGGGAAATAAACCCAGTAGGTACCTCGCTAAAATGGTTCAAAAAAAGAGGACCAGGAATTACATCGAGAAAGTTAAAAGGAAAAATGGGGAGATGGTGTATTCAGCCAGGGATATAGGGGAAACCTTTAAAAATTATTACGAAGAACTTTACTCTATTAATCAAGGAAGGGGGCAAGAGGGGGGGAAAGAGGCGAAGACCCGTGAATTCCTAGAGCAGGCAGGGTTACCTAAAATAAAGGAGTTGGAAAAAATGTTGCTGGATAAACCCATTACGGAAGGAGAAATTAAGAACGCCCTGGAGAATACAGCAGGCGGTAAAAGCCCGGGCCCAGACGGGTTTTCGGCCTTTTACTATAAGAGATTCAGCCATATTCTGACACCAATAATGTGTAGATATTTCAACGGTCTAGGATCGGAGTACGACATCAGTAAGGAGGCCTCTGCGGCCTCAATCACAGTCATATTAAAGGAGGGGAAGGACGGATCAACCTGCTCGGGATATAGACCAATCTCCCTCTTAAATACAGACACAAAGCTCTTTGCAAAAATTTTGGCGGAGCGTTTAAAAAACGCATTACATCAGTTGATCTATCCCGACCAGGTTGGATTCGTTCCAAGGAGAGAAGGAAAGGAGAATGGTATGAGAGCGCTTCTCCTTTTAGAGAGGATGAAACAGGGTGGGCCCCCAGGTCTATTCTTGTCGGTGGATGCCGAGAAGGCCTTCGACAGGGTAGACTGGGGGTTCATGACGCAGACTCTCGAAACAATGGGAATAGGTGAGAGAATGATGAGTTGGATTAAAACCCTGTATCTACACCCCTCGGCTAGAGTTAAAATAAATGGTACTTATTCGGCGCCCTTCGAAATGAAGAACGGGACAAGGCAGGGGTGTCCTCTGTCCCCCCTTCTCTTTATCTTAGCACTTGAACCTCTTCTGGCAACGATCCGTAAGGTCCCTGAAGTCAACGGGGTCAGAGTAGAAGAAGAGGAACACAAACTGGCGGCATTCGCCGATGATGTATTGTTCTTCCTTACTAAACCAATGGAATCTATACCAAAACTTCTATCGATCATACAACTATATGGTAAAATCTCCAATTACAAAATTAATATAACAAAATCTGAAATATTAAACATAAATCTTAGTAAAGAGGAAGAGATGCAAGTAAGGGAGATATGCGTTATCCTATGGAAGAAAGAAATAAAATACCTGGGGGTAAAACTAGCCAACTCGACCCAGAAGATGTACAGGATCAACTATATCCCCTTATTAAATGAGATCAAAGATGAATTAAAAAAGACGATAAATAAACCTATCTCATGGATAGGACGCATCAATATGTTGAAAATGACCATCGTACCAAAAATCTTATATAAATTCACAATGATGCCAATCGCTTTACCCCAACAGTTTCTAACTACTCTAAATTTCTTACTAATTGATTATGTTTGGAAAAATAAAAAACACAGAATCTCTCTCTCAATCCTCAAACAAGCAAAGCTACAGGGCGGTCTCGCAGTTCCTGATATAAAAAATTATTATAAGACGGCTGTTCTTTCTAGGGTGATAGATTGGGCTAGGGATACACCAGGGAAGAGATGGCTACAAATAGAGAAGGCACAAGCAAATCTCCAACTCACTAATATTATGTGGATACCGACACGACACCGAGCTTTAGATAATAAAATATATGATATAACACGTGATACATTAAAAACATGGGATAGAGCACAGACACTCTTAGAGAATAAGTTCAATTCTCCACTAATGAATTTAAAGGAAAACACATATTTTGCACCTAGGATGAAGAAGCTAGGGGGTAACTGGATTAGAAGAGAAAAAGTACACTTAGGAGACATCATTAACAACGGGACGATAAGGCCCTACGAAGAGCTAGAGGCAAAGGAGGACCTGTGGAAGCTGAATAGGTGGCATTATTTCCAGCTATGTCACTTCGTACAACTCCTCCCCCGCCCTTTACAGACAGGGTTAGAATTGACACCGGTGGAGATGTTATGTAAAGCAGAAAACCCCAAGAGAATAGTTTCTAAACTATACGGGATCCTTATAAAGAGCGAGGGCCGCGAAGATGCTCCTTTTTTAGAGAAATGGGAAAGGGAATTGGGCACTGCAAGAGGGGAAAACACATCACAAAGAATATTTCAATTAACGCACGCCTCAGCAATTGACACAAGAACAGCCGAGACCAACTATAAGTGCCTTTCGGGTTGGTACATGACCCCAGATAAATCCAGCAAATTTAAAGCAGGCCTAACGGACAATTGCTGGCGGGGGTGCCCGGATAAAGGTACAATGGGACATTTATGGTGGACCTGCCCTAAAATACAAAAGTACTGGGACGACATAAGGTGCCAAATTAAAGAGATCACTGGGCAGAAGCTCAAAAAAGATCCTTGGGGGTTGCTCTTCCACTGCGGCCATGGGGGTATTAAGGGATATAGGCAATCCTTGCTACCACATCTACTAAATGCGGCCAAAAGACTCATACCTAAAAAATGGCAGGAAACGGAAGGCCCACAGATGTGGGAATGGATTGACGCAGTGGAGGACACCCACAGATCAGAAGAGTTAAGAAGCAGTGTTAGGGAAACCAATATGGACTTCCAGGAAAAATGGGGAAAGTGGAAAGAATATAAAAAAACATGGAGCTATGCGGAAGGTCTGAAGCCCCCCTAGGGGAAGGGGGTATAAAAATATAAATAAAAAAAAAATAACCTAAGGTGGAGACAACTCAACAGAGAAGATCCCAGACTATTTAGAAAATCAGCCGAGTCCTGAGAGCCATGAGGGGGGGGGGGGGGAATGGGAGGGGGGTAGAGCCCAATGGCTCAAACTCTATTTAAAAAAAAAAAATTAAAAAAAAATTAAAAAAAAAAAAAAAAAAAAACGTAGTCCCAAAGAAAGTTATTCAAATAAGTCCAGGGACAAAAAAAAATAAAATTGATTGCAATGTGTTGTAATTTAAACAAATGAGATTCGTTTTTGACCAAATATACGACACCCAAAGTGAACAATAAGATCTGCTTACCAGATGTACAGTGCCTTGTGAAATTATTTGGCCCCCTTGGAACTTTGCAACCTTTTGCCACATTTCAGGCTTCAAACAAAGATGTAAAACGTTTTTTTTGTGAAGAATCATCAACAAGTGGGACACAATCATGAAGTGGAATTAATTTTTTTGGATATTTCAAACTAATAAAAAACTGAAAAATTGGGCGTGCAAAATTATTCAGCCCCTTTACTTACAGTGCAGCAAACTCTCCAGAAGTTCAGTGAGGATCTCTGAATGATCCAATGTTGACCTAAATGACTAATATAATCCACCTGTGAGTAATCAAGTCTCCGTATAAATGCACCTGCACTGTGATAGTCTCAGAGGTAAAGTGCAGAGAGCATCATGAAGGAACACACCAGGCAGGTCCGAGATACTGGAGGAGAAGTTTAAAGCCGGATTTGGATACAAGATTTCCCAAGCTTTAAACATCCCATGGAGTACTGTGCAAGCGATAATATTGAAATGGGAGTATCAGACCACTGCAAATCTACGAAGACCTGGCCGTCCCTCTAAACTTTCAGCTCATACAAGGAGAAGACCGATCAGAGATGCAGCCAAGAGGACCCTGATCACTCTGGATGAACTGCAGAGATCTACAGCTGAGGTCTGAGACTTTGTCCATAGGACAACAACCAGTCGTATACTGCACAAATCTGGCCTTTATGGAAGAGTGACAAGAAGAAAGCCATTTCTTAAAGATATTCATAAAAAGTGTAATTTAAAGTTTGCCACAAGCAACCTGGGAGACACAAACATGTGGAAGAAGGTGCTCTGGTCAGATGAAACCAAAATCGAACTTTTTGGCAACAATGCAAAACTAAGTTTGGCGTAAAAGCAACACAGCTCATCACCCTGAACACACCATCCCCACTGTCAAACAGTGGTGGCAGCATCATGGTTTGGGCCGGCTTTACTTCTGCAGGGACAGGGAAGATGGTTAAAATTGATGGGAAGATGGATGGAGCCAAATACAGGACCATTATCGAAGAAAACCTGACGGAGTCTGCAAAAGACCTGAGACTGGGACGGAGATTTGTCTTCAAAACAAGACAATGATCCAAAACAAAGCAAAATCTACAATGGAATGGTTCACAAATAAACATATCCAGGTGTTAGAATGGCCAAGTCAAAGTCCAGACCTGAATCCAATCAAGAATCTGTGGAAAGAACTGAAAACTGCTGTTCACAAACACTCTCCATCCAACCTCACTGAGCTCAAGCTGTTTTGCAAGGAGGAATGGGCAAAAATTTCAGTCTCTCAATGTGCAAAACTGATAGACATACCCCAAGCAACTTACAGCTGTAATCGCAGCAAAAGGTGGCACTACAAAGTATTAACTTAAGGGGGCTGAATAATTTTGCATGCCCAATTTCAGTTTTTTTATTTGTTAAAAAAATAACATAACTTACTTAGAGGCGGTACCTGGTCACTGTCTTATGCGATCCTTTAACTGTTAACTGTTAATATACCATCTACATTTACAGTGGTCCAGGCATGTGGCGTTTAAGGAATGTAAAAATATAATGGCTAATTTTGAGTAGTTTGCCATTTTGGATCAGTTCTCACAACAGTAATAAAGTATGGAAATCGTTGGGGTGGATTTAAAATTTTAACTAACTGATAAAGTTTAGTTTTGGTGAGGATGAATTAAACACCTGTCAGATTTTTATTCAAGTCTATACCCCCATTAGGGAGATTCATGCTTTGTCTTATTTACTGTTATTACTGGAAGATAAAGTAAAAGAAAATCCCCCAGAAAAAAAAAAAAAGGGAAGAAATCTTTCAATGGGACACAAAAAACTTGTTCCTATAGCTCTACTTTAACCAGCTCCTGCTTACACTACAGCCCAAAGACAGCTACAGCACAGGCTTATAATGTTGAGGCATCCATGCACGTCCTCCAGTGGTCGCACTGTCCAGGTGGCGTGCTCTGCAATTACCAAGTTCTTTGGCTGATCACAAATCGGGGTTAAGAGCCAATCACAATAGCCCTGTACCACGTGATCAGCTGTCAGCCAGTAGCATCACTACTGTTTGTCACCCTCTCCAGCAACTATAGTCCCACCTCAGTACAGATGCCAATATAGAGTTCATCCCCAGAAGCGCAGACACCTCTCATGATCAGCTGCCAGCCAGTGGCGTCACTAGGGTTGGCGTCACCCGGTGTGAAAAACTGCATCACCCCCTCCACCAGCTATAGTCCCCCTCAGTACAGACCTTAATCAATATAGTATTCAATCAAAAAGGGGGAAAAATTCCTCGCGCTAACAATTAATTAAATTAAAATAAATATTAATTAAAGTAAATATGATGAAGTGAATCAAATTAAGTTAGGTGATATCCAGCAGCAACACAAAAATATGTGATATACATAAAAAACAGAAATAAAAAACAACAAGGTTGCGCTCAGAAGCACAATGTGATATTGTGAAAGAAATAAATAGTGTCTATATAAATAGATAAAAAACAAACATATTCAATATAATCAAAATTATGAACAAATTAAATTATATCAAAATGGATGATAACAAAGTAAATATATAAAGTCCATAAAGGCTAAATAAATAGAATATATATATGAATGTGTAAATTCTCTAATAGTCCTATTAGGGAAATAAGAAAAAAATTATAGCAGCTTTCCAAGTTGAATGACACAGGTGATAGCTGTAGATCGGTGAAAGTCCTGTATAAGTTCACCATCAGTAACACAATATTACTTCCAATATGGTAAGGTAAATAGGTGTACTCTTACCAGATATAAAGGGGATTCAGGCATGTCACTCCCAATACGTCTGGAGTAGGACGCTTCGGATCTTCCACACTGGGTTGATGCGATCTCCACTGAACCAGCAGATATTCAGCAACTCCAAAAAGCTCAGCATCCATTCGGATCAAAGAAAAGGAAGAAAAGAACCGGGGACTCGCCATAGTGAAAATACTTCCAGAAAAATTTATTCCAAATGGTGCAGTTTACACGAAATTTAAAAATTGCCGGTAAAAAATACAGGATAAAAAGAAACGTGCGCCCGTGCTTCCGGGTCACGTAAACAAAACGCAGTGACGTAGTGCGTGGCTCCGCCCTGCAGGTTTCGTCGAGAATGACGTTGTCAAAGGGCACGGGCGACGCACTGAACGTCACCACTTAACAAATAGAGGAACAACCAAGCCTCTCTTTCGTTTCGCCACCTTCATTGGAGAACGGTGGAGAGCGGAAGTGGGAGTAGACGGGAAGAAACAGGTGCGCGCTACCCGCGAGATCTGTGTAATGCAGATAGGCATATCCTGCATCACTCAAGGTCCGATCCAGTTAAAGGAGCGCACTCACTGGTTCCCGATCCTCCGACTAATGAAAGTACAAAAAAAAATTATGATTAATATTTACCAAGGAACATTGTTGTCACAATTATACATATGTTCAACGATAAGAGATATATTTGTCTTACTAGACTACTATAATTGAATTTTAGTCGTCACATGCAATCTTGCTAGACGTGCGCAGCCCATTTAAAATAATAGGCCAATGCGCACAACATTTCCTTATACATATATATACATCAGTTACCATTATGAATTTAAACAGGATACATATATACATTTAAGCTCCAGGTAAGCATATACATTACCTAAAGAAATATATATTAAAGATTAGTCATGCTATGACACAAAAAAATCTCTTTATACTAAAAACTCCTTATTTGTGCAAAATAAACCAAAAATCGAAAAAAGAACCAATGGCTTTATAGGAAGCACAATCTCAACCTAATAGAACCATCTGCACATATAATAAATTATATGTAAACAGAAATATTAAATAAACAATAAAAATAAATAATAAATAAATAAATATAAATATAAATATAGACATAAATAAAAAATGAATTAATTAACTAAAAATTACATAACCAGGAATATTTTATGAGTTATCCAGGAAAGCATTTATTTCTATATCCACATTTAGGCCTGCGGCTTAAGACATTTTAAACGATAAATCCAGCTCATCTCTAATTGGATATAGCTATCCTCTTTGATCCTCCTCTCCAATGAGGTTTAAGGATGTCGATAGCAACTATAGAGGTACCGCTTGGATTCCTAGCGTGTACTTCTCTATAATGTCTAGAGACGAGTGTTTTTTATATCCTCTTCTTATGTTACCTATATGTTCATTGATTCTGATTGGAAGGTTCTTATTGTACGTCCACATATTGTAGCCCACATGGACAGGTCAACAAATAAACCACATGGGTCATAGAACATGTGATGAAAGATCGTATGTTATAGGTTGAGAAGTACTGTTGAGATAAAGCTCAAGGTCTTCGTTCCTTCACTGCATTAACCTTACATACAGCACATTTATTACACTTGTGGTAACCAAATATATTCTGAAAGAACATTGGTTTCTTACTTGGAGGATCGACCACCCTGGGGCAAGAGAATTCTCAATGAAGGGACCCCTCTAAATACCACTTGAGGCTGTTCAGGGAGTGCTGGACCAAGGACTGGATCTTCTTTAAGAAGATGCCAGTGTTTCCTGACCAGTTTCTTAATTGTATAATGTTGATTTGAGTAGTTGGTGATAAAGGGAGAATAAATCGATTGTTTTTTCCCTACTATGGGGGCGACTTTATCCCGTAATAACACAGCTTATCAACTACTTCAATTTCTCGAATTGATTTTTTGTTGGACCTGTCCATGTGGGTACAATATGTGGGACGTACAATAAGAACCTTCCAAGTCGAATCAATGAACATATAGGTAACATAAGAAGAGGATATAAAAAACACTCGGTCTCTAGACATTATAGAGAAGTACACGCTAGGAATCCAAGCGGTACTCTATATTTGCTATCGACATCCTTAAACATTTGGAGAGGAGGATCAAAGAGGATAGCTATATCCAAATTAGAGATGAGCTTGGATTTATCGTTAAAATGTCTTAAGCCGCAGGGCTAAATGTGGATATAGAAATAAAAATGCTTTCCTGGATTACTCATAAAATATTCCTGGTTATGTAATTTTTAGTTATTTAATCATTTATTATTTATGTCTATATTTATATTTATATTTATTTATTTATTATTTATTTTATATTGTTTATTTAATTATTTCTGTTTACATATAATTTATTATATGTGCAGATGTTCTATTAGGTGGAGATGTGCTTCCTATTAGCCATTGGTCGTCTTTTTCGATTTTTGGTTTATTGCACAAATAAGGAGTTTTTAGTATAAAGAGATATTTTTTGTGTTCATGCATGACTAATCTTTATATATATATTTCTTTAGGTAGATGTATATGCTTACCTGGAGGCTTAATGTATATATGTATCCTGTTTAAATTCAGTAATGGTAACTGATGTATATATATGTATAAGGATATGTTGTGCGCATTGGCCTATTAGTTAAATGGGCTGCGCACGTCTAGCAAGATTGCATGTGACGACTAAAATTCAATTATAGTAGGTCTAGTAGAGACAAATATATCTCTTTATCGTTGAACATATGTATAATTGTGACAGACAATGTTCCTTGGTAAATATTAATCATAATTTTTTTGTACTTTCATTAGTCGGAGGATCGGGAACCAGTGAGTGCGCTCCTTTAAGCTGGATCGGACCTTGAGTGATGCAGGATATGCCTATCTGCATTACACAGATCTCGCTGGTAGCGCGCTTCCTGTTTTTCTTCCGGTCTACTCCCACTTCCGCCTTCTCCACCGTTCTCCAATGAAGGTGGCGAAACGAAAAGAGAGGCTTGGTTGTGTCTCTATGTATTTAAGTGGTGACGTTCAGTGCGTCGCCCGTGCCCTTTGACAACGTCATTCTCTGACGAAACCTGTCAGGGCGGAGCCACGCACTACGTCACTGCGTTTTGTTACGTGACCCCGGAAGCACGGGCGCACGTTTTTTATCCTGTATGTTTTTAGCCGGGCAATTTTTAAATTTGTGTATATGCTGCACAATTTGGAATAAATTTCTGGAAGTATTTTCACTATGGCGAGTCCCGGTTCTTTTCTTCCTTTTCTTTGATCCGAATGGGATGTGAGCTTTTTTGGAGTTGCTGAATATCTGCTGGTTCAGTGGAGATCGCATCAACCCAGTGTGGAAGATCCGGGAAGCGTCCTACTCCAGACGTATTGGGAGTGACATGCCTGAATCCCCTTTATATCTGGTAAGAGTACACCCTATTTACCTTACCATATTGGAAGTAATATTGTGTTACTGATGGTGAACTTATACAGGACTTTCACGATCTACAGCTATCACCTGTGTCATTCAACTTGGAAAGCTGCTATATTTTTTTCTTATTTCCCTAATAGGACTATTAGAGAATTTACACATTCATATATATATTCTATATTTATTTAGCCTTTATGGACTTTATATATTTACTTTGTTATCATCCATTTTGATATAATTTAATTTGTTCATAATTTTGATTATATTGAATATGTTTGTTTTTTATCTATTTATATAGACACTTTTTTTATTTTTTATTTCTTAATCAATATAGACAACCCCCCCCAAGCAGTGCAGACCACCCCCCTTGAGCGCAGGCACCTCCTCTCTGGATTTTAAGAGATGGAAGCAGCTTTGTTCCATTCCACTAAGGGACACAGCACGAGGCACAGGGCATCGCTCTGTCAGGTAGGGGCACCCCGCAGATGCCTAGCACCACTGCTGTCAGCCACTGACGACTGAGTACATGATGTAAACGGAAGCTGGTTATCAGCTCTTTTGTCTGTCAGCATGAAGAGTTAGAAAGCCGATAACTGGCATTTGGTTTAACCACTTTCCGGCCCATATTGCTGTCCAAAGACCAGATCACTTTTTGCGATTCGGCACTGCGTCGCTTTGACAATTGCGCGGTCATGCGACGTGGCTCCCAAACAAAATTGGCGTCCTTTTTTTCCCACAAATAGAGCTTTCTTTTGGTGGTATTTGATCATCTCTGCGGTTTTTATTTTTTGCGCTATAAACAAAAACAGAGCGACTATTTTGAAAAAATGCAATCTTTTTTTACTTTTTTCTGTAATATATAAAAAAAAAAATTCTTCCTCAGTTTAGGCCGATACGTATTCTTCTACATATTTTTCGTAAAAAAAAAAAAAAAAAAAAATCGCAATTAACGTTTATTGATCGGTTTGCGCAAAAGTTATAGCGTTTACAAAATAGGTGGTAGTTTTATGGCATTTTTATTATTATTTTTTTACTAGTAATGGCGGCGATCAGCATTTTTTTTCAGTACTGCGACCTTATGGCGGACACTTCGGACACTTGACACATTTTTGGGACCATTGGCATTTTTTTAGCGATCAATGCTATAAAAATGCCATTGGCAGTGATGGGGTTAACACTAGGGGGCGGGGAAGGGGTTAAGTGTGTTCCTATTTGTGTTCTAACTGTATGGGGGGGTGGACTTACTAGGGGGAATCACTGATCTTCCGTTCATACATTGTATGAACATAAAATCAGCGATTCCCCCGCTGACAGGAACGAGCGATGTGTGTTTACACACAGCTCCCGTTCCCCGCTCTGTAACGAGCGATCGCGTGTGCCCGGCGGCGATCGTGCCCGCCGGGCACACGCACGAGACTCAGAGGCGAGCAAGGGGCGCGGCCCGCCGGCGGCGCGCACGCGCCCCCCTAGTGGCCGTCGAAAGTGGCGACGTAGAGCTACGGGTTCTTGCGCAGCAGTGCCGACCTGCCGCCGTATTACTGTGGCGGCTGGTCGGCATGCGGTTAAGGGACATCAGTCCCAACAGTATTGCTAATCAGTGCCCAGCAGTGCAGGAAAATACCCATTAGCAAAATTATATAACAAAGGATGGAAAAAAAATCTGAAGTTTTTGTTTTAGCAGAAAACAGTGGTGATTAAATGCCACCAAAAGAGAATTCTATTTGCGTTATAAAAATGTCTTATCGGTACAGTGTTACATGACTGCATGATTGTCATTTTAAGTGTGAAAGCGCTGAAAGCTGAAGATTTGCCTGGGCAGGAAAAGAGTAAATGTGCCCAGTAGTTAAGTGGTTAAAGTAGAACTATAGGCAAAACTAGGGTTGTCCCGATACCTCTTTAAGACCGAGTACAAGTACCGATACTTTTTAAAATGTGTCCCCACATATTGCAGCCATGCATATCCCCCCCACACATATTGCAGCCATGCATGTCCCCCCCACACATATTGCAGCCATGCATGTCCCCCCCCCACACATATTTGCAGCCATGCATGTCCCCCCCCACACATATTGCAGCCATGCATGTCCCCCCCCCCACACATATTGCAAGCCATGCATTGCCCCCCCCCCCACATATTGCAGCCATGCAATGCCCCCCCCCCCCCCTCATATTGCAGCATGCATGCCCCCCCACCCCCCCCCCTACATTGCCAGCCCATGCATGTCCCCCCCCCCCACATTGCAGCCATGCATGTCCCCCCCCCCCCACATATTGCAGCCATGCAGGTCCCCCCACCCCACATATTGCATCCATGCATGTCCCCCCCCACATATTGCAGCCATGCATGTCCCCCCCCCACATATTGCAGCCATGCATGTCCCCCCCCCCACATATTGCAGCCAGGCATGTCCCCCCCCACATAATTGCAGCCATGCATGTCCCCCCCCCCCACATATTGCAGCCATGCATGTCCCCCCCCCACATATTGCAGCCATGCATGTCCCCCCCACCCACATATTTGCAGCCATGCATGTCCCCCCCCCACATATTGCAGCCATGCATGTGTCCCCCCCCCCCCACCATTGCAGCCATGCATGTGTCCCCCCCCCCCACATATTGCAGCCATGCATGTGTCCCCCCCCACATTGCAGCCATGCATGTGTCCCCCCCCCCCCACACATATTGCAGCCATGCATGTGTCCCCCACACCTGTAGTAGATATGATACCACCGTGTTAATCCCCCTGCATTACAAGCTTTCGTTTGAATACTTGTAATGCCTGCCGCGCCATGTATAGACACTCCCCTTCTTGGGATTGGACGGATCTATACAAGAAATCTATTTAGGCATCAGGGGTATTTGCGGGAGTACAAGTACTCCCGCAAATACTAGTATCGGGACCGATACTGAGTATCGGTATCGGGACAACCCTAGGCAAAACCATTTTGAATAGAGCATGTGAGGGCTATAATCCTGATCACATTTTGCCATTTGTGTATAAGTTTAAGATTTTTGTATTTTCTCAATTAAAACTTGGCCATTTTTTTTTTTTACACAGATGTCCAGTTAAAAGCAGCTTTTCTTTGGTATTCTAGTCACCTTGTTTTTGTA